>ML332556.1:0-35662 GCA_005239505.1 Nicotiana paniculata | reverse complement strand
AATAAATAAATAAAGTATAAACAGTTGTATTGTTGTGAAAGAGAAATATATGTGGCGACTCTTGATGTAATTGTGCTTAAAGAAGTATGGGGTAATAACATCGTTATGAAGGTGGAGTTTGGCTTAAAATGATTTTGATGTTGAACGTTAAAGTTTATGTATTAAAGTGCTTAGGGAGGTGTAGTCACTCTTATATCCAAATGTATCCTACCCGTCCCGCAGCCTACATTACAACCAAAATAAAGTCCTACTTGATCCTAGACTGAATGAGCTCGATTAGTAGAGTATTACACTACGAGCAAGCCTATGGTGCATCTTTTGTGGTATATGAATATTATTTTTGAGAGAGAGTGAATTCTTTCTATCTTGAGTTCCTAAGTGTTCTTAATTTTTATTGTGTGAGGAACTAGCTCTTTGATTTGGTGAGGGCACATGATTCATGAAGGAAAGGTAATGTTGTTGACTTCTATGTTAGAGTAGTTAGTGAATTGTGAATAAAGCATGGTATTTGTGAGTCGATTATTGAGGTGAGGATGTCACACCTTTGTGCTTGAACTGTTTTAAATATTCTTGGTTTAACGTGTTAAGAGATTTACTTAATAAGTTGTGTACATGAGTGTAGTGTGATTGCTCGAGGACGAGCAAATGTTTAAGTGTGGGGTATTGATGCGAGGCTAGAATTCATGGTTTAACATGTTATATGCCCTACATTTTATGTGCGTTAATGATAAAAATACACTTTTTATGTGCATAATAGAGTCTATTTCATGTGTAGGTGAATTGGAGATGGAAACCGAGCTAAATGGATGCAAATACATCGAAAATACGCTCAAGAGGCGAGGAGGAGTGCATCGGGCTATAGCCGGGCGCCAGAGCCCAAACGCCTGACCCTGCCTGGCGTTAGCCAGGCGTTAGAGTCCAAACGCTAGCCTTAGCCTGGCGTTAGGGCCCAAACGCTAGGTCTCAAGTTCGGTCAATTCTGAGTTTTGACGAGTTTAAGTGTTTCCCGGTTGGCATAGAAGTCTCCTACACGTTTAGGGTTCGTCCTAAACATATAAATAGACCCCATAAACACAGCTTGAAAAAAGATTCGGAAGGCATACGGAGGATTCGAAGNTTTGTACATATTTTCTTCTTTACTTTGTAGTTTAATTATGCAAGTTATTTTAGATTTTATTCTTATGAATTCTTTAATCTAGGGTTTTGGTAGAACCCGTTGGGGATAAACTTCTTGTGTTATTAACATAGTTATGTTTGGTTGATTTATCTCTCTTTGTTCAACTACGTTCTTGTTGTAGTTGATTGAAAGGGCCCTCAATTAACTATTCCTATTTATTATGTGTCTACTTGAGAGAAAGTGCATATTTAGGTATTTGTTTGAACAACACCACTCCCGGAATATAGACGAAAGTCATAACCGAGGGTTTAGAGGTTGGATTAGAGATAATGATACCGCGGGTGCAATCTAAAGTGAACTGTAATGCAATCTAGCTAGCGTAACTTGAGAGAGTGCGTCTAGTAAATTATCATAATTACTTGAGAGAGATTTATGGTAGATAGAGTGTTCATGATTGATAGAGACAACTAATCAAACTATAAGAAGTATCCGAGAAGGAAGTTCACCAACGGGGGAAACCATAACCTTAGACCTTTATCATAATTGTTTACAACACATTGTTAGTAATTGTTAGTTATTATTATTGTCAGTAGAATTAGTAAAACATCACCAATTTATATTAAAAAGTCTTGAGAGAATTGATTGAGTAAAAGTTGCGTATTCTAAAGACTTGATTGATACGTAAATTCCCTGTGGGATCGACTCTGGGCATAATACCCCGGATTATATTTGCAACGCCCGTTTAGTCTTTTATTAGACATAGTTGAGCGTGATCAAAGATACATGATTTAGTCCAATACTAATTGATAACAAAGAAGATAAATGGATAATTTAAGTGAACAAGTTAAATCAAACAATTGTATGAGAGCCTCGACCTCGAGCTACGATGACCACAAGGAACACTAGTATGGACAGTAAAGTAAATGAAGGATAATAAAGCTAAGGAACAGTTCTGATGAGAAATGAGCGAAAGTAAATGTGTATATTCTTTGCCAATAATTGATGATGTTTACAAATGAATGGGCTACCCTTTATATAATAGGGGAGTCCCAAATAAGGTATGTTTCTATTTCTAGTAAGGAATCTAATTTGTACAGTTGTCTAACCGTCTAGTACGAATTCGTACAAATCCTTTCCGGAATTTACGCCTTGATCTTTGTGCCATTACGGGAAACCCGCCCATTCTGTTACAAACCTATAACGACATTATCTCAGGGTAGGTCATGCCCGGCCTCAGTATCCATCGTGCACTTCGGCCTTCGAGCCTTGCATTCCGTTATCAGGTTCGAGCTCGAGCTACTGGGCTTGCCTGGTCCGTTCTGCACTCGGGCTCGAAGCGACCCCTTGATCCTATGAAATCGACCGTACCTGATTTCGACTGTATACAAAATGCTTAACCATCTACATAGCGTGTTGTAGGTTAAAGGGCTAATTCGCGATCAAATTAATGTCTACATGAACTTCAACCTATGCTAGTTTTCTGTAATATCTGTTTCCTTGAGATGTAGAACATATGATCTCTGAGAATCCACTTTAGAATAGTAAGCATGTTTATATGCTTTCGTGGTAACGAGTGCAGATATATGTTGGTGAATTATTGAGATATTATTTGGTCATGTTTGAATGACTGAGCATGATTTGAATATATAGAGGTCATGCTCATAGGATTAACAAGATAATTTTTATAAATAAGAAAACATGATAGCATGCCCTTAAGTTGTCCATGTAATGAGGTCACATTTCTGTTAACCTCAATAAAATTTGAATCACTGTTTTCTTCTTCCTTTGCTGGGTTTAAGTAGCTGAAAACATGAACAGTTAGAGATCATGTTCCTAGGATATCTCTTAGGACTTGATACACTTTTTTTAAACTAATAGAACATGAGGTCACCTAATGCACATGTTGTGTGCAATTCTATGCATTTTCTAGCTGGTGTAACGTCGCAGGATATGGGAATATGGAGTTCAATTGGTTCATCTGGCAGATTTAAGAACTCATTCAGTTTTTTAGCCATTTTAAACTCGTGATCTGTAATAACTCTAATAACGATAGAATTAAAAAAACTAAAAAACGAAATTTGCCTGCTTTTGTTTGTTGTGCTCTCTGTTCCTTATTTGCTTTTAGACTTTCTCTTCAATTATCTATGACATGATTTATGATTTAATCAATCATCATTTTATAGGAATGATTAAAATAAAGTTGGATTTGCTTTTTACCGTGTAACAAAATGATGTTCTAGTTTGAAGTAGTGAATTATGGATTTTCGAAACAAGATAAGTCTTACTATTTAATAAATACTCAAGCCTATATGTGTTAACTCCCTTTTATCTCTGTTTTACTAGATTTATAAAATAACATGATTGTTTTGACCTTGATTTGTTTTTGTAGAAGCCCAAAGTATTTGGACTTTATATTCCTTCTAATGGGAACTTCTAACTTTGTTCTAAATGTGCATAACTGGGGATTCAACTCCCCTTCATTTCTTCAAGTTTCTATTTGGATTAGAGACACTTGTCATGGTTAAAAATTAATGGATGAGATTTAATTGAATAAAATAAATCCCTAACCATGATTTAATTGAATAAAATAAAAAATTGTATACCATATGTTTGTGGAAATTACAATGTCATGAACTTTTTGGTGTGGGAAGAATATACTGAAGCTTTTGATGTAGAGTTTCGAAACTTAACTATTCTATTCTTTGGCGTACTAGACTTTGACTTGAAAGCAAGTAATTTAAAAGTTTATCATTTTAACTTACAAATAAAATTGGATTTGAATATCTTATGAATCAAGGTTAATTGATTGTCAAACTAGTATAGTTATGCACCATTCTCTTTCATTATTGCTTGCTGAATTGTATCAATCAAATGCAAAATTTGGAGGTTAGCGCTGAGTATGCCTCATAATTACTTTATAAGTCAACTGTTAAGTAAAAGCTACTACAAAGTAAGTGCTCACTTATGATATGTGTCTTACTTGTAGATTTATGGAGATCCCATCTCAAAATGAACATATGGATGTTTCTCATTTATTTGAGCCAATAAAACTTGGATGGCATATGAATACTACAAAAAATATGCTGCTACAATTGGGTTTATTGTTAAAAAGGAATATGCAAACAAAAGTAAAGTCCACGGATATGTGACTTCGAGAAAATTTATATGTTATAAAGAAGGTTATAAAGGAAGTGACAAGCGAGAAGTGATGGTCAAGAAACCTAGAAAGGAACCTAGGACGGGTTGTTTAGCTCACATGGTCATAAGTCGTCAATCATCCTCTCGTTCCTCCATCTCTAGCGCATATGCTGCCATCGCAAAGAAATATTTAATTTTTTCAAGCATATGAAATTGACTTATTGGATGATTCAGGAATATGTCCTAAATCATCTTTTGACTATGCTTCTCGTCTAGCTGGGGGAAGAGCTTCTTTAGGTTATACAAAGAGGGATCACATAAACTATCTTCGTGAAAAAGAAAAAGAAAAAAAGTCTAAAGTAGGGAGTGGCTCGTAGTTTGGTCGATTATTTTGAAAAAGAAGTAATAAAAGATCCATTTTTTCGATTTTCATTACAATTGGATGATGATGGTTTGATAACAAATGTTTTCTGGGATGATGCTAAAATGATAAGGGATTTTCAAATATATGAAGATGTTGTATCATTTGACATAACATATAGAACAAATAGGGAGTATAGACCATTGGCTTTGTTTGTTGGATTAAATAATCATAGGGAAATGATTGTATTTGGTGCTGCCCTTTTATACGAAGAAAAAGCTGAAGCATTTGAATGGCTTTTTACTGTATTTTTTAGAGCTATGTATGCAAATAAGCCATAAACATTCATCACATATCAAGATCTTGCAATATGTTTTGCAGTCTCATTAGTGATGCCACAAACATATCATCGTCTATGTATATGGCACTTTGAACAAAATGCATTTAAACATCTTAATCATATATTTAGAGCTAATAAATCATTTCTGAGTGATTTTAGTAAATTGCTTTATTATTACGAGTATGAAGATGATTTTCTAAATGCATGGGAGGAAATGCTTGAGAAGTACGACGTTAAGGATAATAGTTGGTTGAAAAATAGCTTTGCTACAAGGGAAAAGTGGTCCATGACATATGGCAGAAATATATTTTCAGCGGATATGCTTACATAATTGAGTGAAAGTTTTAGTGGATCACTAAGGGGTTACTTGAAATCCGATTTAGATAATTGTACAGTTCTTTAAGCATTTTCAAAGAGCTGTTGATGATAAGCGTGCTAATGAAAGTAAATCAAATTTTGATATGACCAAACGAATATCTGTCTTGAAGGTTATGCTTCCTTTATTGATCCATGTGAGAGAAACATATACTGCAACCACATTTGATTTGTTCGAAAAGGAATGAGAAAAGTCACTGCTTGTCTCTATAAATACGGTATTTCATAATAATTATATTTTGTTCCTTGTGTAAGCTTATTTTTCTCTTTACTTGATAGAGATTGGTAGAAGGAAATTCTTACTCATGGTATTCTTCAGAATTGTCTCAACATCTCATCGAAGTCTATCTCAACTCCTAAGAGTTAGTATAATTATTTTTGATGGTTTTACGTCCTTATTTTTTTAAATAATACTTCTCATATGAAGTATTTTACTTGCAGAATATTTCATTTCATAATTTAAACAAGTACTCTCAAGGTTGATCGCCAATATCATGAAAGAACGAAGGTTGCATAGCAGTATAACTCTGTCAACACAAAGATGATTTCAGAACTTCTATTTGCTCCAAAAAAAAAAATCAGTGACTTTTTCCAGCGTTGGAGTATAGTTTATAAACTTCCATATTGAAAAATATAATTCTTTGTTATGACAAACATCAAAATCGCAGTAGAATTGAGATAATTCATGGTTCTGTTTATTAATTATTCTGACTTTTGTATTTCTGTGTTGTGAATAAGTAAGAGGATGAATGACTTTTGTGTTGGTGAATTTATCTTGTTGCACTCTTTCATTACTGAAGCAATTGAGCAGATGATCTACATTCCCTTTGAAAGTGGTCCAAGATTGGAACTTACTTTATTATTTGTACCGTTCTTAAATTATTATCAAATGTTGGAACTTACTTTTATTATTTTTTATTTTTTAATTATTATGTTAGAAGATTTTGTAAAAGTGAAAAAATTAACTCGCGGAAAGAAAATTACTACTTTCGTAGAAGTGAAAAAAATTAACTCACGAAAGAAAATTACTACGAGAAAAAGAAGAAATCTTAGATAATCTATAGCTATAATTGTGGAATTGAAAAAAATATTATTTGGGAATGGATAAAGGAGAATTATATACTTTTAACCATGGGTAGGGTTTTATTTTATTCAATTAAATTTCATCCATTAATTTCTAACCATGACAAGTGTCTCTAATCCAAGGAGGAACTTAGAGAAATGGAGAGACTATGAAATGGAGGGGAGTTGAATCCCATAACTGGAGTCATATATTTGTTGGACTTTGATCCAGTAGTGTTATATTGATATTTTCTAACTTATTCAAAATTTTATCCCGTTATTTTTATGTGATGATCCAAAGGGTCATCTTATAAATTAAGATTTTATTTCAGGCTCGTTTGCCTTAAAAAGACTAATTTTATTTATTTCAATTTGTGTGCGCAGTTCGAGCGTGAAACCAGAAAGCTTTTATGTGAAAATATGATAAATAATAATTTTTGAAATTTAAAATTTGGTTTTAGTTGACTTGGTTCAATATTTTTAGCAAACGGACCTGGATCTGTATTTCGACGATCCTGCAAGGTCCACAGAAATAGTGAAATTTGAGTGTTCTTGAGAAAAATTATGAGTTTTGAGGTTAAATTCATAGTTTTAGATGTTATGTTCATGATTTTTTGCACGAGCAAGTCCGTATGATGTTTTTAGACTTGCATGCATGTTTGGCTTGGAGCCTCGAGGGCTCAGGTGGGTTTTGGGTAGGCTACGGGATGTTCTACACTTAAGAAATTATGTTGTCATGACTGTTTCTGGTGCGCAGGTAAATTATTCTTCGCGTTCACGTTGCTTCACTCGCGAAGGCGTAGAGTAAAGTGCATTGGGGCCGTTTTTGTTCTATGTGAACGCGAAGCTCAGGACGCGAACACGGAGCACTGGTGGGCTAAAGCTTCGCGAACGCGTCCAAGCCACGCGAGCACATTGTGTAAACGGGGCTTAGGGGAGGGTAGTTGCATTTCTCTATGCGAAGGCGGCCACCTGGTCGCGAACGCGAAGGCCATTGGGCCTGACCCATCGCGAACGCGGCAGGCCCATCTCGAACGCAATGAAGGCCTGCCCAGTCATCTAAAAACAGTTTTAAAACTCGGCCAGAACCTATTTTTCACCAATTTTCGAACTGCAAAGACCTAGAGGCGATTTTCTTCACACAAATTCATCCTCAAAGTGTTGATAAACAATTCTAAACTTGTCTCTTTCAATTACCCAATATTTTTCATCACTATTCAATCCAAAATCAAGATTTTTCATGGTAAAAATTGAGGGTTTTGGTAGAATTAGAGAATTTTGTTTAATCGAATTTTGACCTCGAATTGGGGTCAAATTTCGAAACTAATTGCATATTCGGGTTTGGCAGTGAATCGGTAAACAGAATTTGGTCTGAACCCCGAGTTTGGACCAAGCGAACCCGGGGTCGGGATTTTTTTTTGAGAAAACTTAGGAAACCAATGATTTTTCAGTAAAGTTAGTTCCTTTAGCATAAATTAATGATATTAAACTAATTATGATTAGATTTGAGCGGCTTAGAGGCAAATTCAAAAAGAAAAGCGGTAATTGAGCAGTGAGTGGCCTGCGAATTTGAGGTAAGTGCTTGGTTTAACCTTGAGTGGAGGGAATAGGAAATCCCCAACTTAATTGCTATGTGAAATTACATTTGTGTGGTGTATAGGTGAGGTGACGAGTATCTATGCACCCCCAAATTATCTACTTAACATGATCCCTTTTCCCTGTTTCTAATTATTTGCTTACAAGCTTAATTGTTTCATGATCATTGAGGTTTATATGTCGATTTGGATTCGTTAACTTAACTGGTTGGTTTCGTAATGAAATGATCATTGATAAATTTTATGAGTTTTACAACTTCTGTTTACAATTGTTGATACAAAAATGTTGTGAAAGGCTTGGCCTGAATTGTGAAAGTTTTCGTAAATAAACGGATATGATATGTCTGGTGGGAGCAGGTTGCACGCCGTAACAAGGAGTCATAAGAGTGGACGGGTGGGATCGGATTGCACGATGCAACAAGAGAAATAAGGGTGATATATGTATAGGGAGGAGCAATAAGGGTGGGCAGATGGGAGCAGGTTGCTTGCCGCAACAAGGAGCGATAAGGGAGAATATTTGTGTTTTACTGATTCTCAAAAAGAAGGATTTGGAAAACTCCGATTTTATTAAAAAGGTTTTCATACTCTGATTTTTACTGTGATTTAAATTGAAACTTGGAAATTTGAGGAGTTGATTATAGCTGATATCTGAAAAGAATTATCCGAGTTGTTTTATTTACTGTTGCAAGTTACTGGTTATTTAGTTTATTATTATTATTTCTTTCTTGATTTATTATATATTGTTCACAGGTTATATTGTTAATGACCCGCCGTAGCCTCGTCACTACTTCGTCGAGGTTAGGCTCGGCACTTACTCAGTACATGGGGTCGGTTGTAATGATACTACACTGCACTCTTTTGTGCAGCTCCAGGTACCGTCCAGAGTTAGGAGATTTTAGTAGTTGACATCATCGTTCGGAGATACGAGGTAGATATGCTGGCGTCAGCAGATTCCTAGAGTCTTCTCTTATTTTTATAGACATTGTTTTATTACATTCATAAACAAATATATAATTTTTCAGCCTATTATTTGTAGTACTCTTAGTTCGTGGTTCGTTTCATCATATCGAGTATTATTCCTGATTACATTTATTGGAAATTATTAGATTTAGTTTATTTTAAATTGTCTGATTGTGTTTAAGTAAATATTCCAAGGAAAATGGCTAATCAAGTTCTAACATTGGCTTGCCTAGAAAGTATGGTGTTAGGTGCCATCACGATCCCGTGGGTTGGGAATTTGGATCGTGACAAGTTGGTATCAGAGCACTAGGTTTCATAGGCCTCACAATTCAAGAACAAGCTTGATAGAGTTTGAGGGGCCGGTAAGGAGACGTCTGTACTTATCTCTCAGAGGCTATAAAGTTAGAAACAAACTCAGCTTTTATTTCTACTCTGTCGTGCGATCCTTGGTATCTCAAATGCTGATTGAACTCTTCTACTCTCTCGCAGATGGCGATAACACATGCTTCTTCTTCCGCTGACCAACAACCTGATCTTCCAACAGCAGCAGCTCCTATTAGGGGCAGAGGCCACGTCAGGGGCCGAGGCAGGGGCAGGACTAAGCCCGTTGTACTGCAGCCCCAGCTGCCGAGCCCCAGATTGAGATTCATAGGGGGGGCTCCAGCTCAGACCGTTCCATATGGACTATCTCAGGTCCTAGAGGGGTTTATTGCTACCCCGGTGCTTCAGGATGCTTTGGTCCGATTAGTGGGCCTTATGGAGAGTGTATCCCAAACTGACGCACTCCCTGTTGCAGCAGCGGCATCTCAGGCTGGAGGAAGGGTCTAGACTCCTGTTACCCACACTCCTGATCAGACAACTCCTCCGATTCAGACCCGAGCAGCCAACCCTGTTGGGGTAGTTCAGACAGTTGCTGCAGCCCCGATTACTGAGGGGGAAGCTATGACTTCTGATGCTTTGTGGAGATTGGACAGGTTCATCAAGCTTTTCCCTGTTCACTTCAGTGTTGCTACTTCAGAGGATCCTCAAGAATATTTGGATATCTGTCATGAGGTTCTTCGTAATATGGGTATTTTGGAGACCAATGGGGTCGACTTCCCCGTGTTTCAAATGACTGGTTCCGCCAAGAAATGGTGGAGGGATTATCTGTTGACTAGACAAACTAGGTCACCTGCTTTGATTTGGGATCAGTTTTCTCACCTCTTTTTGGAGAAATATTTGCCTATCACTACTAGAGAAGAGAAGCATCGTCAGTTTGAGCGTCTTCAGTAGGGTGGCATGACAGTTACCCAGTATGAAAATCGTTTTGTGGATTTGGCTCGGCATGTTATTCTTTTATTGCCCACACAGAGAGAGAGGGTTAGGATATTTATTGAGGGCCTTGCCCATCCCATCAGGTTGCATATGGCTAAGGAGACAGGGACTGAGATTTCATTTCAAGATGCGGCCAATGTGGACAAGAGAGTTGAGACGGTTCTCGGGATGGGAGGTCAGGGGTCAGACAAGAGACCTCCGGTAGATTTAGTGGTGCCTCGTCTGGAGGTGGAGATACTTAGGGTAAGGCCATTCTTCCAAGCCATTTAATTCAGCACTTCAAATGTCCCATGGTGCCTCAGGTGGTCGTGGTTCTTACTTGCCTTATTCTGATCAGTCAGCCCCTATCAGAGCACCTCCTCTTTAGAGTTATTATCGTGGTCAGCCGGTTCTTCAGGGTCAGCCTCAGTATCAGGATGGGTGTTATGAGTGTGGTGAGTATGGTCACATTCGGAGATCATGTCTAAAATTTTTGGGTAATCAACCTCAGTACCAGAATTCTCGTGCTTTAGTTCCGGCACCAGCTACAGCACCACCTGCCCAGCCAGCTAGGGGTAGGGTTCAGGTCGTCAGAGGTAGAGGTAAGAATATTAGAGGTGAAGGTCAGCATGCTAGAGGTGGAGGCTAGCCCGCTAGAGGTGGCGGCCAGCCTATTAGAGGTTGAGGACCACTTGTCAGGGGTCCTCTCGATGACGCAGTTCAGGGTGGTGGGGTCCATCCCCGATTATATGCATTTCCAGCCAGACTCGATGCGGAGTCCTCCGATGCAGTTATCACAAGTACCATTTTAGTTTTTAATAAAGTTGTTTCAGTTTTGTTTGATCCGAGGTCTACTTATTCTTATGTGTCATCCTATTTTTCCTCGTATTTGGTTGTACCCCGCGTTCTTTGAGTGTCCCTGTTTATGTGTCTAAGCCAGTGGGGGATGCTATTGTTATAGATCATGTATATCGCTCGTGTGTTGTCATTATTGAGGGTCTTGAAACTAGCGTAGACCTTTTGCTTCTTGACATGGTCGATTTTGATGTCATATTGGGCATGGATTGGTTGTCACCTTATTATGCCATCTTGGATTGTCACGCCAAGACAGTTACTTTAGCTTTGCCGGAATTTCCTCGATTAGAATGGAAAGGGACTTCTGGTCATTCTCCCAGCAGAGTGATTTCTTATGCCAAGGCTCGTCGTATGGTTGAGAAGGGATGTTTGGCTTATTTGGCTCATATTCGTTATTCTGATGCCGAGATTTCCTTAATAGAGTCAGTGCCTATTTTTCGGGAGATTCTCAAAGTGTTTCCTGCAGACCTGGTGGGGATGCCACCCGACAGGGATATCGATTTATGTATTGATGTTGCTCCGGGCACTCAACCCATTTCTATTCCTCCATACAGGATGGTCCTGCCAGAATTGAAAGAACATTTGCAAGACATGCTTGATAAAGGTTTCGTCAGGCCTAATGTCTCGCCCTGGGGTGCACCGATTTGATTCGTAAAGAAGAAGGATGGATCGATGAGAATGTGAATAGATTACTTGCAGTTGAATACAATTACTATATAAAATAAGTATCCATTGTCGATAATTGATAATTTATTTGATCAGCTTCAGGGTGCCAGTGTGTTCTCGAAAATTGATCTGAGATCGGGCTACCATCAGTTGAAGATTAGGGTGTCCGATGTTCCTAAAACAGCCTTTCAGACAAAGTATTGCACTATGATTTTTTGGTGATTTCTTTTGGCTTGACTAATGCCTCAATAGAATTTATGGATTTGATGAATCGAGTTTCAAGCCTTATCTGGATTCCTTCGTAATTGTGTTCATTGATGATATTATTATATACTCCCGCAGTCGGGAGGAGCATGAACAACACCTCCGTATAGCACTCTAGAATTTATGGGATAATCAGTTGTATGCAAAATTTTCAAAGTATGAATTCTGGTTAGATTCAGTAGCTTTCTTAGGTCACATCGTATCAGCAAAGGGTATTCAGGTAGATTCTAAGAAGATAGAGGCAGTCAAGAACTGGCCTAGACCCACTTCAGCCACGAAAATCGGGAGCTTCTTGGGTTTAGCAGGATACTACCGTTGTTTTGTGGAGGGGTTCTTGTCTATAGCAGCCTCGACGACGAGATTGACTTACAAGGGTTCCCCATTTAAATGGTCGGATGAGTGTGAGGTGAGCTTTCAGAAGCTCAAGACAACCTTGACTTCAGAACCGGTATTGGTGTTACCCTGAGGTTCAGGATCTTTCATGGTATATTGTGATGCTTCCTGTGTTGGGTTGGGAGCGGTATTGATGCAAGAGGGCAGGGTGATAGCATATGCATCTCGGCAGTTAAAGATTCATGAGAAGAATTATCTTGTCCATGACTTAGAGTTGGCAGCCATTGTTCATGCATTGAAAACATGGAGGCACTATCTTTATGGCGTGCCATGTGAGGTTTACACGGATCATCGTAGCCTTCAGTACTTGTTTAAGCAAAAGGATCTTAATTTGAGACAGAGAATATGGCTAGAGTTATTGAAAGATTATGACATCACTATATTGTATCATCCAGGGCAGGCCAATGTGGTGGCCGATGCATTGAGTAGGAAGGCAGTGAGTATGGGCGCCTTGCATTTATTCTAGTCGGTTAGAGGCTGTTAGCTTCAGACATTCTGACTTTAGCTAATCAGTTCGTGAGGTTGGATATTTCACCTAGCCATGTTCTAGCTTGTACAGTTGCTCGGTCTTTGTTATTTGAGCGTATCAGAGATCGGCAGGATGATGACCCGCACTTGATGGTCCTTAGGGACACCGTTCGACACGATGGTGCCAAGAAGGTTATAGTTGGAGATGATGGTGTTTTGAGGATGCAGGGTCGTATATGTGTGTCTAATGTTGATGGCCTTAGTGAGTTGATTCTTGAAGAAGCTCGCAGTTATAAGTATTCTATTCACCCGGGTGCTGCCAAGATGTACCAGGATATTGGTGACGAAGGATGAAAAAGGATATTGTTGCTTATGTGGCTCGTTGTTTGAATTGCCAACAGGTGAAATATGAGCATGAGAGACCCGGTGGTTTACTTCAGCAGATAGAGATTCCTGAGTGAAAGTGGGGGCGTATCACTATGAACTTCGTTGTTGGACTCCCACGTACTCGGAGGAAGTTCGACACTGTTTGGGTTATTTGGATAGGTTGACTAAATCATCATATTTCATTCCAGTGGCAAGTACTTACACTTCGGAGCGGTTGGCAAAGATATATGTTCGAGAGATTGTTCACCTCCACGGTCTTCCTGTGTCTATTATTTCTGATCGAGGTACGCAGTTTACCTTGCACTTTTGGAGGGCAGTTCAACGAGAGTTGGGTATCCGAGTTGAGTTGAGCACAATATTTCATCCTCAGACGGACGAACAGTCCGAGCGTACTATTCAGATCTTGGGGGATATGCTCCGCGCTTGTGTTATTGATTTTGGGGGTTCTTGGGATCAATTCTTGTCGTTAGCAGAGTTTGCCTACAATAATAGTTATCAGCCGAGCATTCAGATGGCTCTCCATGAGGCATTATATGGTAGATGGTGTAGATCACCAGTTGGGTGGTTTGAGCTGGGAGAGGCTCGGTTATTGGGTACAGACTTAGTTCAGGAGACCTTAGATAAAGTCAAGATTATTTAGGATCGACTTCGTGCAGCTCAGTCTAGGAAAATGAGTTACACCGACCGTAAGGTTCTTGATGTGGCATTCATGGTTAGGGAGAGGGTATTACTTCGGGTATCACCCATGAAGGGTGTTATGAGATTTGGGAAGAAGGGTAAGTTGAGCCATAGGTATATCGTGCCATTTGAAATTCTTGATAGAGTAGGGGAGGTGGTTTATAGGCTTGCGTTTCCTCCAGGGTTATCCTCAGTTAATCCGGTATTTCATGTATCTATGCTCCAGAAATATCACGGTGACCCATTCCACGTGTTGGATTTCATCTCTGTCCAATTGGACAAAGATTTGACTTATGAGGAGGAGCATGTAACCATTATAGACCGGCAGGTTCGTCAGTTGAGATCAAAGCGTTACCCTTCAGTTCGAGTGCGGTGGAGAGGTCAGCCTGTTGAGGCAGCTACTTGGAGTTCGAGTCGGACATACAGAGTAGATATGCCCACTTGGAGTCCGAGGACGAACGTTTGTTTTAGAGGTGAAAATTGTGATGACCCAAAGGTTCATCTTATAAATTAAGACTTCATTACAGGCTCATTAGCCTTAAAATGACGATTTTATTTATCTCGATTTGCGTGCACAGTTCGTGCGTGAAACCGAAAAGCTTTTATATGAAAATATGAGAAATAATAATTTTTAGAATTTAAAATTTGGTTTTAGTTGACTTGGTTCAACATTTTTAAGAAACAGACCCGGATCTGTTTTCCGACAATCCCAGGAGGTCCGCAGTAAAATATGGGACTTAGGAGTATGCCCGAAATTGGATTCCGAGGTCCCTAGCCTTAGAAATAAATTTTTGAAAGAAATTGTTTTGCTGGATTTTTAAGGAAATAAAGAAATGAATTAATGTTTGAACTCATTGGTATCGGGCCCTTATTTTGGTTCCGGATCCCGGTACAGGTTTGTTATCATGTTTAATCCTTATCTGTGAAATTTTGTGAGAATTGAAATTTATTTGACGTGATTCGGTCGTTCGGTTGAAAAATAGTGAAATTTGAATGTTCTTGAGAAAAATGATGAGTTTTGAGGTTAAATTCATAGTTTTAGATGTTATTTTCATGATTTGATCGCACGAGGAGGTCTGTGTGATGTTTTTAGACTTGCATGCATGTTTGGTTTGAAACCCCGGAGGCTTGGGTGAGTTTTGGATAGGCTACGAGATATTTTACACTTAAGAAATTATGTTGTCATGACTTTTTCTGGTGCGCAGGTAAATTGTTTTTCGCGTTCGCGTTGCTTCACTCGCGAACGCGGAGCTCAGGACGCGAAGGCGGAGCACTGGTGGGCTAAAGCTTCGCGAACGCATCCAGGCCACGCGAACGCACTGTGTAAACGGGACTTGGGGGAGGGTAGTTGCATTTCTCTATGCGAACACTGCCACCCGGTCGCTAATGCGAAGGCCATTGGGCCTGACCCGTCGCGAACGCGGCAGGCCCATCGCGAACGCGATGAAGGCCTGCCTAGTCATATAAAAACAGTTTTAAAACTCAGGAAGAACCTATGTTTCACCAATTTTCGAACTACAAAGACCTAGAGGCGATTTTCTTCACACAAATTCATCCTCAAAGTATTGGTAAACAATTTTAAACTTGTCTCTTTCAATTACCCAATGTTTTTCATCACTTTTCAATCCAAAATCAAGAATTTTCATGGTAAAAATTGAGGGTTTGGGTAGAATTAGGGAATTTTGTAAAAATTAAATTTTGACCTCGAAATGGGGTCAGATTCCGAAACTAATTGCATATTCGGGTTCGGGGGTGAATGAGTAAACGGAATTTTGTCCAAACCCCATGTTTGGACCAAGCGGGCCCGGGGTAGGAGTTTAACTTTATTTTAAAATATTAGGAAAACAATGATTTTTCAGTAAAGCTAGTTCCTTTAGCATAAATTAATGATATTAAACAAATTATATAGATTTGAGCAGGTTAGAGGCAAATTCGAAAGGAAAAGCGATAATTGAGCAGTGAGTGGCATGCGAGTTTGAGGTAAGTGCTTGGTTTAACCTTGACTTGAGGGAATAGAAAATTTCCAACTTAATTGCTATGTGAAATTACATGTGTGTGGTGTATATGTGATGTGAAGAACATCTATACACCCCCATATTATCTGCTTAACATGATCCCTTTCCCCGTTTCTTATTATTTGCTTCCGGGCTTAATTATTTCATGATCATTGAGGTTTATATGTCGATTTGGATTCGTTAAGTTATTGTTACATATTGTTTCTAGTATTTTGGAAGTGTTGGCTGTTCTCTTAGTTTTGTTATGTTACATAAGGATTGAGCTGGATGTTAGTTTTATGATATGTATATAATTTTCGGTTGGTTTCGTTGTGAAATGATAATTGATGAAGTTTATGAGTTTTACAGCTTCTGTTTAAAATTGTTGATACAAAAATATTGTGAAAGACTTGGCCTGAATTGTGAAAGTTTTCGTAAATAAACTGATATGATACGTCTGGTGGGAGCGGTTGCACGCCGCAACAAGGAGTGATAAGGATGGACAGGTGAGATCAGGTTGCACGCCACAACAGGAGAAATAAGGGTGATAGATATATAAGGAGGAGCAATAAGGTGGACAGGTGGGAGCGAGTTGCGCGCCGCAACAAGGAGCGATAAGGGAGAATATTTGTGTTTTACTGATTTTCTAAAATAAGGATTTGGAAAACTCTGGCTTTATTAAAAAGGTTTTCAAACTCTGATTTTTACTGTGATTTAAATCGAAACTTGGAAATTTGAAGAGTTGATTATAGCTGATATCTGAAAAGAATTATCTGAGTTGTTTTTATTTACTGTTACAAGTTACTGGGTTATTTAGTTTATTATTATTATTATTATTATTATTATTATTATTATTATTATTATTATTATTATTATTATTATTATTATTATTATTTATTTCTTGCTTTATTATATATTGTTCACAAGTTATATTGATAATGTCTCGTCGTAGCCTCGTCATTACTTTGTCGAGGTTAGGCTCGACACTTACTCAATACATGGGTCGATTGTACTGATACTACACTCTGTACTCTTTTGTGCAGATCCAGGTACCGGCAAAAGTTAAGAGATTTTAGTAGCTGACATCATTGTTCGGAGACACGAGGTAGATCTGCTGGCGTCCGCAGATTCCTGAAGTCTTCTCTTAATTTTATAGACACTGTTTTATTACATTAAAAAACATGTATATAATTCTTTCAGCCCATTATTTGTAGTACCATTTAGTAGTTCGTGAATTGTGACACCAAACCCTGGGTAGTTATACAGTTGATCTTAGTTCGTGGTTCGTTTCATCATATCGAATATTATTCCTGATTACATTTATTGAAAATTATTAGATTTAGTTTATTTTAAATTGTCTGATTGTGTTTAAGTAAATATTCAAAGGAAAATGGATAATCAAGTTCTATCATTGATTTACCTAGCAAATATGGTGTTAGACGCCATCACGATCCCGTG
Source organism: Nicotiana paniculata (assembly GCA_005239505.1). Taxonomy (NCBI): domain Eukaryota; kingdom Viridiplantae; phylum Streptophyta; class Magnoliopsida; order Solanales; family Solanaceae; genus Nicotiana; species Nicotiana paniculata. The sequence goes on along the minus strand of ML332556.1, from coordinate 18,258 downwards.
AGTTAAGATCTTGTCCTTATATTAGCTATCATATTATATCGGCCTACTTTCTTCCATAATTTTATACATTTGCGTTGTACTTGGTTAAAATAACAAAAGTTTCCATTTTCGTGAGTCATTCTTTCTGCAACTAATTAATTACCTAGTTAATTCGGAGGCCAACGCGAGTAATTTCTTGCCTTGTGTGCTATTTGGTCGACTTTACTGCCTTATGGATGCTTAACTTAATCAAAAATAGCAACCTTAGTATTTATTCGAGTTTAGAACCTCCCTTTAGATAGTGTCCAACGTCTTCTCGATTAAAAGAATGTATCGGTTAGACTTATTAAGGCACGATTTAATATCAATTAGTATACTTTAGATAACAATTTAAAGATAATAATGAGAGTAGCGAACATGATACATAAATTGGCGGAATTGTCATTGCATTTTTGGCTATAAAGGTCTTAGCAGATTTTGAACTGGAGTTGATCCATTAAGCGTAAAAATTTAGAGCCCCCAATAAAATTATTTAATAATCTCGTTTACTTTGTCGTCCCTCTATCGCGTGTATTGCTTTGAGAAAATTTGAATTGATTTTACGTTACAATACTTTCAAAGTTGTGTAGTTCTCATGTTTTAAAAAGTATATCTGGATGCCTTGGTGTAGTAGTAATTGGTTACTTTCCAGATTCGTTCTTTAACCTTTGTCTCGTTGAATTTTATAATATGTCAGGCATTCTGCAATTGAAACCAAGAGCCCGTTTTGACATAAAATAATTTCAATTTTTTTTCAAGAAAACTTCATTTTATTTTGAAAACGGTGTTTGGAAATAAAAATTTTCAATTTTCACTTGAAGATGAATTTTGGAATATTTTGAAAAACTCCAAAATGCTGTTTTTCAAAATTTTCACTCAAATAACTCACAAAACTTCAAAAACAATCCAAAATAATATTTATGTCCAAACACAACTCTAATTTTCAAATACCATTTCTACTTAAAAATTTTGTTCACTTTTTTTTTTTGGAATTTTACAATTCTTATGTCCAAACGCCCACTAAGATGTTCTGTTCCTTCCTTTTCTTTTAAGCTCGTCAAAGTAAGCAGGCAATAGTGTGTGTATATATATATATATGGACTAATATATCTAATCACCTTAGTCATATAGTTTAAAGTAATTATCAGTTTAATCAGTGAACTAAATAATCCCCACATAACTTAAAATTTGATTGGGACCCACATGTGTGGACTCGAACGGTGCCTAACACCTTCTTTTCGAAATAATTTTAACTCTTATCCAATCTTTGGTAACACGGACTAGTTAAAACAAAGTTATTCACAAATAGGTGCTCTAATGCACTTTAAAGATCGTTAGGTGGCGACTCTTCTCCTGTAATATCCATCTAAAAGAGTTGTCATGTGTCGAAGCCCGCTTTCATGAGAAATCGGGGCGCGATAGTTATTCATCACGATCGCGGACCCATGGGAATGTTTGGTCATCGCGTTCGCGTATATCTTCTCTCGTTCACGTAAGAGGTTTATGAGCTAGTGGAATATGTTTGTCGCAATCGCGAAGGCCTTTTCGCGACCGCAAAGAGTAAGAAATGGACCGACTATTATAGAACTCTATTTCGAGAGTTTGGTTAATTTTAACATATTTTGAGTTGTAGAGCTCGATTTTGTACTATTTTGGAGGATATTTTTACGTCTTGGATCGGGATAAGTATTTTTTATTTGGATTTGTTAGATAATATTCCATCTTAGTTTTATCATTTATTTAGTGAGTTAAAGTGAGGAAGATGGGGTTTTTTGTAAAACTTTCTAAAGTGAAAATTGAGGTTTGAAGGTTAATTTGAGGTCGGAATTGGATAATTTTGGTATGGTTGCACTCGTTATTGAATGAGAGTGTTCGAATTTTGTAAGTTTGATCGGGTTCTGATGTGCGGGCTCGGTGTTGACTTTTTGAGTTTACATTTTGATCTTCTTTAAAATTTGCAACTTTATTATCCGGAATAATTTCCTATGGTATGTATCTATAGCATTAAGTTATTTTGGCTAGATTCGAGCCGTTCGGAGTTGGATTTTCGCGGAAAAGGCTTACTAGTGGGTTGATTTAGCTTTTTTAAGGTAAGTATATTCCTAACTTTGTGTTGTGAAACTATCCCTTAGGAATTGGATTGATTGTGCTAGTTGTGTCATGTGAAAATCGTGTACGCAATGTGACGAGTGGATACACGGGCTATATATGATATTTGACCGATTTAGACTATTTAGACTCTTTTCATGCCTTTAATCAAATTGTTATAACATGACAACTTATTTCATTTTTTAATATATTCTTACACTTGTTAATCTATTATTACATGCTTTAATTGAAGTTGTAGCACTTGTTCTACCTCTTACTTGTTGTATTTGCTCTTATGTATTTTTGTTGAAGTTGTTATTTTCTTTATTGTCTCGTTACCTCTTTATTGTTAAATTACTCTTACTTGGGTTGTTATTTTGTGGTATATCTTCTTGTTAAGTTATTGGCGTTGAAGTTGTAAAAGTCGTTATCATATTGAGGTGAAGTTGTTAATTGTTGAGGTATCTTTCCTTGTTGAGTATTCCTCATTCATCTTGTTATTGAGATTATTGTATACATTGTGATTAATCCATAGGCTATGTGAAAACATTGGTATTATTACCTTTTGGCAAGTTGTGGCATATGGGCACTTGTGGTGCGAGTTGTAATCATATTACGATATTGATACGCATGCAGTGAGATAAGGTGAGCTTGATACTCGTGTTGCTAATAGAGGAACTACATGAAGCCACGCGGTAAGATAAGTTGGGCTAAAACGCGTGTACCTAATTCGAAAAAAAATAATTTTCAAAAGTAAATGTAAGGCTCACGCGGGTATATTAGGAAAGATTGTGATGAAATTGTGAAATGTGAATACTAGGCGGTACCTCAATTGTGATTCTTGTTGTACATTTTCATATAAAAAATATTTATTGGTTGAATAGTTCTTGTTGCTTTTATTCTTCCTTGTCTTACTAGTTTTTGTCTGTATTTGATAATTTGTGGTTCTCATTATGTGTTTCCTTCTTTTTACCTTTTTGCTTAAAATTCTATCATTAGTGTATGTTACTAACTGCTCTGTTATCATTTCTCTGCTTTTCATTACTTCCCGTTTATCATATTATTGTTCTGTTTATCTTGTCTTAGTAGGTGTCTTGACCTGACATCATCACTACTCTACCGAGGTTACGCTTGATACTTATTGGGTACCGTTGTGTTGTACTCATATTATGCTTTTGCATATTTTGTGCAGATCCGGGTATCTCGACTCAGGTTAGGCATCAGTGAGTGGACCATATAGTTCGGAGACTTCAAGGTAGGCATGTATGGTGCTCGCAGGCTTCAGAGTCATCTTCTATCCTTCTTTTGCAACTGTTTACTCTTTATCTTGACAATATTGTACTAGGGATTTTACGGTATATTTATGTAGAGCTTATGACTCAGTTCCACCGGTTTTGAAAGTTTTGTTATAGATGTTATGTTTCAGATTTATTATGAGTTTTTTAAATTATCTTGTTATCTTATTTGTTAAATTCCGTTACGTATTCATGAATGTTAGGTTTTCCTAGTCTTAGAAGCTATGTGCCATCACGACATCCTAAGGTGGGAAACTAGGGTCGTGACACTTTTATTTTATTACTCTGTTTACCTTGAAAATGATAATTACAATTTTATTTGATTTTGTGGTTCTAAAAATATGTGATCTATTTTAATACTAGTTGTTAGGCAATAGGTGCTAAGTGAGAGGTAAAAAGTGAGACAAGAGCGAAGGATAACACAGTTATGCAAATCGAGCGGGTATGAGACGGGGTCTCGAGCTTGATCGAAATAGGGCCTCCAGGTCGAGCTTCGAGGGCTTGACAGATGGCGGTCGATGAAGATACAACAGTATTGAAGGTCTCGAAGATAGCCTCTTTATGATCAATAATGAACAAGAAATGAAGAACAATTAATGAACACAATAAATGAAGGCAATAAATCAATGGAACAATTGTAGAGAATGTTTGAGTTAGAGAGCAGAGAATGTTCTTGTTCTTGTATTGAATATCATGTATGTTAGAAAATAACAAGGGTACCCTTTATATAAGAGGGGGAATCCCAACATAGTACCTGTGTAATTATTACAAAGATAAATAGCTGGTATAACTATTTAATATCACAGTACATACTTGTATTATTTTTGCGGACTTGTTGGGATTCCCCCTCTTATATAAAGGGTACCCAACATATAAGAGGGGGAATCCCAACATAGTACCTGTGTAATAGCTGGTCTTCGATTTATACTGCTCCGAGGTCGAGCGTGGGGGATCATTGATATGCTTGCTCGATGTCAAACCTCGAACTATGCCTCGAGCCCTCTAGGGACGGGCTTCAAAATTCCATAATGATCATAAAATCGAACTCTCTGATTTTAGCCATAAACAAATAGTCCCCGCGTTTCTTAGAATGAAGTGATAAGAAATTGTCTTGAATTCTTGCCTCTTCAATATCCCTATTATGACGTCAGCTTCATCAGAACATTAAATGACGTGACATAAAGGTTGCGCAGAGGTTGCTATCAACATGATTCATGAGAAGCCCACGAACCGCTATTGGTTTGACCTTTCCGCTTCAAACATGCCCAAATGGCTTATATAAATACTTCAATCGTTTCCCTTTCACAATTTTACAACATCTTCAAGTCTTCAAAATTTTACTAACTGTTTTCTACTTTCATCCTCTTTCTGCGCTTGCTTCTTCATCTTCTTTCTTCAAAACTCAGTTACAATTATGGCAAAAACCTCCAAAACGGCACCTAATAAAGGGGGAGCCACTTCTTCATCATGCCCGTCTAAGGGTAAATCAAAAACTCCTCCTAACATCGACCAGTGCATCTCTGGACCCTTTGACACCGTCTCCGATTTTACCATCGAAATAGACCCTTCTACACCCGGCCGATGCGAGCCCATGTCTCGGTATATAAGTGTAGTGACTGATACAGAGAGGGTAAAACTATAATGCGTTGGGGAGAGGCGACGCAAGTAGAAATCCCCACAGCTGAAGAAAGCATAGTCACACATAAAGCTGGCTTTCTCAGCATATGTACATACCCTTTCACTCTAGGCCCCGTAGATTCTTCTTCTCCACCGATAGACCCGGTGATTCTCGACTTTTGTCGTCAATACCGAGTGAAACTTGGTCAGATTTATCCCTCCTTCTATAGGATTGTATATATGATTCGATACATTTCTAACATGGTCGAGGGAATGACTTTCACCCTCGATCACTTGATCATATTGTATATCCCTCGTCTCTTCCGAGGGGGTTTAATTAAGCTGCACTGTCGATCTGCCAAGGCGTTCTTTGCCTGCATCGATGAGGACAAAGACCGGGGATGGATGAGCTGATTTGTTAGAGTTAGCTCGTACATCATCCCTACTGATAGAATGACGTTCCCGGAGGAATGGAATATGAAGCGTAAGTATCCCCATATCGAGTATGTTTTACCACCTCTTTTTATTCATCCGATCTGACCTGCTTCCCTTTTGATTGATTTTCTTTTAATTGTGTAGCCACCGTTTGGTTCCCCGGTGCGGTTCAGGACTTTTCGGGATGGGTCAAACTTTTGGATTCCGCTTTTCCATACAACAAACGCGTCTGACGCGATTTGGCTAAAACGTGGTGGCAGGCCAAGAACCACGGTATGCTCTCATTGTTGTCATTTCCTCATTCTTTATAAGTATTCTCTATAGTAGTGAGTTTGATACATCATACATGTGCAGGCCTTGGGGAAGGCGTGTCGACGAGACCGCCCCCTCCTAGTGAGGAAGAGGCTTTGAAAATTGCTAAAGACAAGAAAAGGAAGAAGGAGACACCGACGAAGTCTCCAAAATCCAAGAAAGCAAAGGCTTGGAAGCCCAAGCATGATGCTACAGTCGTATCCTTGATGGCCTCTGAGAGCCTGAATGCCGAGGAAGAAGATGATGATACCTGCCATTTGGTACAAAGGGCAAGACAAAGCGTTGATGCTTCGAGAATTGCTAGACGGACGTCTGCTGAGTCGGTGGCGGCCGATGCGGACCCGCCTTGTGCTGAGGAGACCTCGAGGAGGGTTCGGGTGCATATCCCAAGCCGTTTGTCGAACATGGTACAGTCCGCGTCGGTGAGTTCGAAGGGCCCATTTATGAAATTCTTCGGGGACGAGAGGAAGCCCCGATGGAGGTTGATGCTGCAGGCAGATTTCAATCGGGCCCGTCATTCTCTCCAGGAGAGATACGAGATGCCCAGGGAAGGAATGCCCCCGGTTTGGGGACCTCTCTGGGAGAGGATGATGCATTCAGATATTACTTTGAAGGTGTTGAGGAGGAGACCGATATCAATGCCCCTGTTGCTCTCGAGGAGGCCGAGAGGCTTCAAAAGCAGGTGACCTTCTTGATATAACATTCTATGCTTCAAATTTTTACTCTTGCTTTTCTAACTTTCTTCCTAACTTTATTTCTTTGTGCTGTAGGTCAAGAAGTTGTATGACCAATCCTTCTCTAAGATTCAAGATAAGTTGACTCATCGTGGAGAGGAGCTTGAGAAGCTTATATCAGAGTCAATTGAGCTGGAGGCTCTATGCACCCGAAAAGAGGAGAAGTTGATCAACTTCGGGATAGGCTCGGAGAGATCGCTACAAGAGAGGGCCGACTTCATCAAGCAAGTACTCTGGTACCCATAATCTTATCTTTTATTGTCATACTTGGTGCTAATTAGCTTATCTTCTGCATCTTTCAGATTAGGCCAAAGGATGCCCTAGTGGGGCAGCTCTGAGAGGATGTTGTGGCCAACGACACCGAAATCCTCGAGCTGGCGCGACTAAATGATGTCGCGACTTCAGAGAGGGACACACTGCGGGAAAAGATATCCTCGATTCAGGTCCTTCTTCGAGGTGCTCAGAAGGAAGCCGATGCATTATCTGTGGCCAAGTCTGAGGCCGATGAATTTGTTTCTTCACACAAAATGGATGTTGCCACCGCAAATGATCGGGCCAGGGAGATATCTGAGAAGGCCGAGCTAAAACTAGCTCGGGCAGATCGCTTGCAAGCTAGGAGGCAAGCCTTTGAGGAAGCGAGTGCTAAAGGTGTCGATCTCTCTGCCCTGATTGGAGAAGCCAGGGCCTTGGAGGAAGAATCGTAAATTTCAACTACTTCGGATGAGGGCTCTGGAAGCGACTCGGGCAGCAGTGAAGGCAAAGAGTAGCTTTACTTACTATTTTGCTTTTTTCTTTTTTGTAAATGGGATCCTCGGGGGAGTATTGTAAAATATCTTTGTAAGTATATTTTTGGAATGGGAAATATCTCTTTGTTTCTTATCTTTCAAACTTTGCCCTGCAATGCTTATGCAAAAGTCATCCTTCAAGCTTTGAATCTAGCTCTTTGGAGCCCGTACTTGCAGTAATAGAGACCCTCGAGATCGGACACCTTCTCGAGGGTAGGTCGGTATGGGGGGTTTGACCCCTCGAACACTATATGATAGTGTCATTCATATGACATGACCGAGGTGGACCCACCGGTACACTTCCCAAAAAGTTATAATAACTTTGTCAGAATTAATTGGTCCTCAAAGAAGATGAATAGTCACCATTTGTTATATTTGTGTGCTCGCTTCTTCTTCAGTTTTAGGTCTTGCAGCTTGCAAAACCAGTTTTCTCTGTAATGTTCTCTTCCCTTTCTCAGCTTGCGAACCTTCTTGAGTTTTATTCCTCTTTATCTTTATTCAAATAGTTATGTCTGCCGTGCCCAAATCCGTTCACAAAGAAGAGGGAAACCCTACCTCTGTTTCTTGCCCGGCTGGTGGTACACCACCAACATATGGCGAGTTAACCTCGAGTTGTTTTTCTTTGAAGAAAGACTTTGCACTAGAGAAACCCTTCGATGCTCCGGGCCATCAAGAGCATGCGTCGAGGTTCATTCAATCGGAGGAGAACCACCTCGAGGCCGTGAGGAGAGATTGCGGATGGGGGAGAAAATGTGATGCTGTAGATACCTTCCCGAGAGGAGAATATTATGGCTTACGTAGAGGGATTCCTAAATGTGTATACGTACCCATTTACATTGGGCCCTCTCGACCTCCTTGTGCTGGAATTTTGCAAAAGGTATCGAGTCACTCTGGCTCAAATCCATCCGTCCTTCTGGTGGATAGTGTTGATGATAAGGTACTTTACTGAAAAGTTTGAGCTCGAGTTTACCCTTAGCCACCTTATCAGATTATATCGGCCTCAGCATTGTTGAGGCCTGATTGCGTTACGACGCCGATCCACCAAGAATTTTATTGGTAGTGATGATGAGGACCTTTACCGAGGATGGATGAGTCGGTTTTTTCGGGTGAGGACCGTCGACATCATTCCTGTAGAGTTCCTGTCGTTCCCCGAAAATGGAAATTCAAATGTAAGTACTATGTCGCACCTTAGTGTCCTTTGCTCTCGATGCTTTATAAGGATGTTTCTTTTTCTCTTCCCCAGTGGTCCGGTGGATGCCGGAAGAGATCCCCGATCTTGTGGACTGGACTCGAAAGCTGACAGGTTCTTCTTCCTATGATGAACGCAAGTGGCGGGATCTGTCAAAAGGCAGATGGGAAGCAAAGTACCACGGTATGTGCCATGTGATTGCCTTTCGAGGAATGCGTTTATTTATATGCATTAACTCCATCGCCGCAGGCGTTGGTGGATTCTCCGAGGTGAGATCATGCCCCTTCTAGGAGGGGGAAGGACCATCGGCTTCATAGCCGAGGGAGGATAATAAGAGGAAAAAGTCTTCGATGGATGAGGACATTCTCAATGAGGCGGCGCCTGCCCGGAGACACAAAAGAGACGCCGCTACTAAAGAGGACCTTATATACGTTGGTTATTCTGTAGATATCAACTCTCCTTGGCATGATGGTTTTTCATCTATGGCTCGAACCAGGGGCCCTCGCGAGGTTGCCGATCTTACTGGGCCTGAGACCTCCAGCCTCGAGGGAGAGGTTCCACGAGAGGGAAGGAGCAAGGGTCTTTCACCAGTGTTTTCTTCCCCCCTTGAAGGTACTTCGAGGGACGCTCGGGGCTAAGGGCTGCCTAAATTAAGTGGCGTCTCGAGCGATCATATCCCCATTGAGAGCGGTTCAATTGGGGCCGATGGGACCAGGCCAGTAGATACACACTCAACTTTTGAGGAGGCTCGGCGGCTTTGTTCCGTGGTGAGTTTTGGTTGACTTTGTTGGCTTCTCAGCTTTGTATTTTCATCTTTTGAACTGAATCTTCTTTTTCATAGGCCTTTGACAAGCTCAAGTTCGAGCTGCTCCGTTGTGAGACCAAGTTGCGGGAAGTTTTGGGCAAGGAGAAATCTCGCAGGCTTCTTTGCAATAAGAAAACAAAAGAGTTGATATATCTTCGATCGGAGATGCATCAAAGTAGAGACTATGAAGGAAATCTCGTGCAACAGGTAATCTTTATTTTGAGGGAGTGCATGCTTCCTTTCCCGTCTTCGAGAACTAATGTTTCGGTGCTTCAGTAGCAGAGAAAAATAGAAGTGTTGGAACGCCTTTAGGGCGAAGCTGGACAGGTCAATTCCGAATGCAATGTGTTGAAGGCGCAGATAGGTGTTCATGTTGTGGCCCAAAGGAATGCTTTTGCCAAGGCTTCTGCCCTCGAGGTACAGCTTCACAATTATCGAGAAAGTAGCTCGATTCAAACGAGCAAGATTGCCAAGATCGAGACTGATCTTTTGAAGATGAAGGCCGAGGTCGTGGATGCCCGAGATGAAGCTGAAGGAGTTCGAGAAAAGGCCGATAATAAAGTGGCCATTTATTTAAAAGATGTTGTTGATGCTCGAGCTGAGTTGAGGGGAGCCTTTGACAGAGAGAGGATGGGCAATGAGTTCTCGAAGGGAGACCCTCGAAGAGATTCATGCTAGGGGCTTTGATCTCTCGAAGAGATAAAGCAGGCTAAGGAGGATGAGATCAACGCCATGTTTTTCCTTTCTTCTGGGCCGATGCTGATATTTGAAGGCTGTCGAGGGAGCTGGTCCCTAGAGCAGATTACGTTTTTCCTTGTTGTCCTTTGTAAAAACTCCTGTGGGAGTGTTGTAAATGTATATTTTTAATACACATATATATATAAAATTCTTTGGTATTTCTTATTTTCTTGTCGATAATTAGCCAGATGAATTGGACTTACGCATTTAGCCCTTAGGCGTTTTAGTTAACCGTTTAGGGATCAGTCTTCAAGTCGGGTTTCGACTCAAGCTCATCGACCCTTAGGTTTTTTTAAATCGTCCTTGAGGCTCTTTAGGATGGCGCTTAGGCTCTTACGCATTAGGTCGGTACGCCCTTTGATATGGCTGGCGCTTGGGCTCTTACGCATTTGGCCCTTAGCGCTTTAGTTAACCGTTTAGGGATCAATCTTCAAGCTGGGTTTCGACTCGAGCTCATCGACCCTTAGGTTTTTTCAATCGTCCCTGAGGCTCTTTAGGCTGGCTCTTAGGCTGTTACGCATTGGATTGGTATGTTTTTCATATGGCTGGTGCTTGGGCTCTTACACGTTGGGTCGGTACGACCTTTAACCGTTTCTTTTCAAAGTTTTTTCGAAGTAATTGGAGGCCTGTGATTTTATGGTGACAGTATAACGTCTTCGAGGCGTGTTAGTTTGGCCAGAGCCTTATGACGATGGTCATTGTATTTGGCCATAGCCTTTTAGTCCGCGAGTGAGATAACCTCGGCGTCTATATCGAAGGTATGCCTTTTTAGGGGTCTTACAAGTTCGAATATATAGCCTGACTTTGATATCGGGATTATGCCTTTTTAATGTCTTACAAATTTTTACATGCCTTGCTTGAGGTCTTACATATTTAATATTGCCTCGTGGAGTTCTTACGACTCATGCCTTGCTTGAGGTCTTACAGTTTTGATGCTGCCTCGTGGAGGGCTTACATTGGCGCCTCATGGAGGTCTTATGAGCTCGAAGTTTCCGACCCTGAGGTCTTATGGCTTCGAGTTTTTGATGAGTCGATGGAGTGACTGTGGATGACAATCCCTGAGACATCGAAAGTTTTTGGCTTTCGAGCCGTTCTTTGTGAAAATAGCAAAAAATTTTGTGTTTCCTCGTTGAGGTCTTATATTGTTGATATTGCCTCGTGGAGGGTTTTCATTGGTGATATTGCCTAATGGAGGGATTATTTTGTTGATATTACCTCGTGGAGGGCTTACATTGGTGATATTGCCTCATGGAGGGATTATGAACTTGAAGTTTCCAGATTGAGGTCTTACGGTTTCAAGTTAGATAGCTTGATGATCCGACTGTCGAGGACAGTCCCTGAGTCGGGGTTATGCCTTTTTTAAGGTCTTACAAATTTGACGTTGCCTCATTGAGGGCTTACAAGTTTGAGCATGCCTCGTTGAGGTCTTACAGATACGATATTGCCTCATGTAGGGCTTATATTGGTGCCTCAAAGAGGGTTTATAAGTTCGAAGTTGCCGGCCCTGAGGTCTTATAGCTTCAAGTTTTCGGTGTCAGCCCCCGAGTGTCCGGGAAATTTCTGGCCCTAGGGTCGTTTCTTGTGAAAATAGCAAACTTCTTTGACGCGCGAAGTGTTTTGATGACAAAAGACTCTCATTTGATTACTTGGTACAAGTATACATTTGTTCACCATCGAGGCTTAGATTATTCTATGTGGACACGGTTCATTCGACCGTTTGGTCTTATACATCGTTCTCCTGTCGAGACCCTCTTTGGCATATTTTAGTTTCTTCGAGGAGGTGATCTCCCGGGGGGATGCCCCTCAGTATTTGAGGTTGATCGAAGAGAAACCTTGAATACTTGGTGAGTTTTCCTTAGGTACATATAAACTTTGCCTCGTTAAAAACCTTGTTGGTAAAATCCATTTAGGATATAATACGACATGAGGGAAAAAGAGCGCAATGCATGCTTTAAAACCTAAGGCCTTCGAGCTGGAGGGTGCTTCGATTCCTTTCAATCGAGCACCTGCACATAGGTTAGTGTAAAATGTGAATGAAAGAGGGAGAGGATTGTACCTTAATTGTGGTGGCGTTCAAGCCTCGATATGCTTCAGTTACTCGTTCTGAGGACGCGGCACGATCTTTTATTTGTTCATCTGAGGATGCCGTTTTGTGATTGCTACTCGGCTGTTTGCTTGTTTTTTGGCCCCTTCGATGTAGGAGGCGTCGGTGTCGGTGCCACATCGTGCACTGCGAACATCTCTTTTGCTGCATGCTACTCTCCGTACATCATTTTTACTCCATCCTCCGTAGGAAACTTCATCGTTTGAAGAAGGGTTGAACTCACCGCCCTTATATTGTGGATCCATGGCCTTCCAAGCAATGCATTGTATCTCATGTCACCTTCGATGACATGAAAGTTGGTATTTTGAATTGTACCGGTCACGCCGACTAGGAGGATGATTTTTCCTTTCGTTGTCTCGCTCGCCATGTTGAATCCGTTGACGACTCGGGAGGCGGGCACAATCTGGTCGAGAAATCTGAGTTGCTCTACCACCCTCAACCTAATTATATTGGCCGAGCTACCTGGATCCACGAGCACACGTTTAACCTGAAATTTATTGAAAAGAAAATAAATTAACAGTGCGTCATTATGAGGTTGAGACAAGGTCTTGATGTCCTCTTCGCTGAATGAATGAGCATCTTCAGGTATGTAGCTCCGAGTTCTCTTTTCCCTGGTGATGGATACTTTTGTTAGCTTGAAAACGGGTCCCTGAGGGATGTGGACTCCTCCAATAATCATGTGGATGACGTGTTGTGGTTCTTCTATTTCATTTTTCATGTTTGCCTCTCTTTCCCGAAACTGGTTTTTAGCTCGGTCGTTGAGGAACTCTTGAAGGTGCCTTTGCTAATCAGTCGGGCTACCTCTTCTCGAAGCTGTCTGCAACCCTCAGTCCTACGACCGTGGGTATCGTGATATTCACATATCAAGTTAGGGTTCCTTTGCGAAGGATCTGATAGTAAGGGCCTTGGCACCTGGTGTCCTTGATTTTTCCTATGGTTGATACAATGTTTGAAACATCAATGTTGAAGTTTTACTCAGATAGTCGGGGTGCCTCTACCGGCCCTGTGTCCCTGTAGAACCCTACTTTGTTCACGAGTCCTCGAGGATTCTGGTCGCGATCTATCCTTTGGTCACTTCGAGGTATGTTACGCCTCGGGATATTTCTCCAATTTTCTATATGCAGTTGATACCTTTCATTGCTTGACCTCAACACTCTTTCTGGAATCCTCGATTCCTTTGCTAAGGGCCTGCTGGGATACACCGAGCCCGAGGGGCTTCTAATTGGTCATCCTCGACTATGATCTTTGACTCATACCTATTATGTACATCCTCCCAAACTACAGCGGGATAATCGATTAAGTTTTGCTTCAACTGCTTTGAAGCTATCGAGCTTCATTCATTCAAGCCCTGAGCGAAGGCTTGTATTGCCCAATCATCAGTGACCGACGGTAATTCCATCCGTTCCAGTTGGAAGCGGGACACGAACTCCCTTAACATCTCATTATCTCTTTGTTTGATTTTGAAGACGTCAGACTTCCTCGTAGCGACCTTGATGGCACCAACATGTGCCTTCACAGAAGAGTCTGCCATCATGGCAAACGAATCTATCGAGTTCGGGGTCAGGTTATGATACCACATCATGACCCTTTTGGACAGTGTTTCTCCAATTTTTTCAATAAGACGGATTCAATATTGTCATATTTAGGTCGTTCCCTTTCACAACACAAGTGTAAGCAATAATGTGCTCATTGGGGTCCGAGGTTCTGTTGTACTTCGGGAGATCGGGAATTCTGAATTTCTTCGTGATGGGCTTCGGGGCCGCACTTGATGGGAATGGCTTTGGCACGAACTGTTTTGAATCCACATCGTTCAAAATCGGGGGTGCGCCCAGGATTTGATCAACCCTCGAGTTATAGGTCTCCACTTTTTTGTCGTTAGCTTCTATCTTCTTTCACCTGATTCAATCCTCTTTGTGGGGGACCCTCCATATACTTCCTCGAAGTCAAACCTCGAACTATGCCTCGAGCCCTCTGAGGACGGACTTCGAAATGCCATAATGATCATAAAATCGAACTCTCCGATTTTAGCCGTATACATACTCAAGAAATTTTTTAAATATAATATTAATGCAATCTTATTTAAAAATTAAAATTAAAATTGTGACAGTGTACCCGCGCAAGACGCGTACACTAAAATTAGTGTGTGTATTTACTTTTTTGAAAAATATTTTTTTACACAAATAACGAATGCTATTCCTTACCAAAACGTTTCTCCTCCATTGGGGGGAGCCATACGCAATAGCAATGGAGAATAGTTATTGGCTTCTCAAAAGGACTAGCAGCAACGACCTACATTTCAGTAGAAATGCCACTGCTTCACAAATGCCTTGAATTGGCCGATCAACAAACGATTTTGATTCCTTTAGTTGATAATTTTTTATCCAACAAACTACGAAGTTTCATAAAGCAAAGTAATTGATATATGCCGTATGATCATGTATAACAATTTCAAAATTAACATCATAGAATTAGAGTGCTTTAAAGGAGTCAAGATCATGCTTAGAATTAGCGTAGGGGTATCTTGGTCATTTGTAGCCAAATACCCACTCTAGTATAAATAGCTCTTTAGGCTATTATTTTAGGTAGACTATATGAATGATAAACTTGAAGACATGCAAGTCTCACACTCTATCCTTATCTTTTAATTATTGCATTATGTTTATGCCTTTAATTCCTTTATTGCTTTATTTATGCTTTCATTAGTGATAGATTTCTCTACTACACCCTCTCCTTCACAAGTGCCACAAATGCTTCAATGGGAAAATTTGCAACACAACCAACCCAACAAAATACCACAAAACTTACCAAAACGACCACATTCACCAAAGAGACCTTATTTTCCTCAACCAAACTACCATCCACTTACCCACTACAAACACAAACCACCATTTAGACCTCAAGCACACATATCCATAATACCACCACCCCAAATGACCCAACCTAGACCACCAATGAATCTACCTCCCCATTGTATGCCTCAAGCATCATCAAGGAGGGATAATCTCCCTCCTCCGCCACCCATACCACCTCAAGAGCCTCGAATGATTCACAAGCCACTTTTTCAACATGATCATGAGNGTGAACCAAAGGGGAAGGGGCCAAATAAGTTTGAGAACATCCTTGAAAAATGCAAAGAGAAAACATAAGGATGAGAGACAAAAGAAAGAAAGAAGTGAGGGAGAGAAAAGTGACAACTCTAGAGTGGAAAAAGGAGAGAAAGTGTGGAGTGAAGTGAGTGAGTTTTCACAAGAAAAGAGTGAAGATCTTGAAAAGAAAATGAGAGAAAAGAAAGCGAGAAAACAAAAAGAGAGTGAGGAATTTTTGGAGATTAGCCATCAAGTGAAGTTAAATCTACTTTGATGACCTTAGAAGAAGATAAAGCTACCTTTTCAAGAGAACTTTTGAAATTTAATGAGCAAGTTCAAGGTAAAGAGAATTTCACTTTAGAAGAGCTTCAAGGTAAAATAAGTTATCCTTCTACTCATGATATTTTAGTTGATTGTGGTGACAACACTTTGAGTTTGAAAGATATCTATGACATTGACGATTTTGATTCATGTTTATCTTGTAATGAGAAAAATAGTTATGGATTGCAACTAACTAGGAGTTCTTGTGCATTATTGGATGATTCTAGTTTTTTGTTTAATGGCTCCTTAACTAGTGATGTGTGTGATGTTGAATCTTATGATACCCCACCTTTATGGGATGATGCATGTGATGATTCTTTTGACTCTACTTTAACTTTGATGGAAGATAGTTTTGATCTTTATGAAGAAATGAGTCAAGAAGATTGTCATTCCTTTGGCAAAAAGATTCAATTTGTATGGTGAAATTAGTAAATGTAAGTGTGGAGATGCATTTTTGGAGAGTAAACAATTTACTTATAATGACATAAATATAAAAGAAGAAAACTTTCATTTGTATTCCAATGAGTTGACTTCTCTTCTATTTGATCTTGATGACTCTTATGCATATTTATTTGATCATTTTGTTGAGTGTGAAAAGGAAAATAAAGTTTTTGATACTAGCACTAGTATTAATTGCTTTACTTATCTTATTCCTACTTTTGAAACAACATTCTCATTGGATTTTACTAATGCTTCTATGGGAAAAGGTAAGAATATTTATTTTGGTGTTTCAAGCGACCATTTTGAGCAAGAACCTAACTTTATTGATTATTTTGTGAAGGTTCAACAAGAGAAAGTTTCTATAGGTAAGAAAGGCACTGAACTAATATTTTGGCATACTTTTTGTCTAGAGCTTTTTCTTTTGCACAAAAATAAGAATGGTATGTATGTTTGGCTTATTCTTATCTTATGTTTATCTAAGGCCATTGAGGTAAAGACTCTTAACTATGAGTATTGTGATATTATTTATCTACTGAGTCATGATGATCTTGGCATAACTCTTAAGTTATCGGGTGAAGTTGTTGGAAAGTGTGCAGATATTTGGAGATTAAAAATTGTGTTTGACCCCGCAGTTGTTTCTTATCATGGTGAAGTGTATTTCTTTGGACTGGAGAGTATGATTTTTATTGATTCTTATGACACTTGGTTATACCATAAAAGTGTGCACTTTGTTGAGAATTTTACAAGATTATGGTTTTGTTGGAAGCATGAAATTTTATCATCTCTTGATTCTTCTCATGAGTATTACTTTCTTTATACTCAAGTTTGTGTTACTTGTTTTGAAGATGTGTTCTTTGTAGTTTATGACACTTGGCTATATCATAAGAGTGTTACTTTTGAGTGCAAGGTTGAGAACTTTGATCTTTTAGCTTGGACATACAATATTTTGATTGTGATTGGCTTGGTACTTATGTTTGTGCCGTTCTTCGTTTTTCAAGGTCCGAATTTGAGGACGAATTTCTTTCAAGGGGAGGATGATACATGCCGGATGAGCATGCCTAACAATTTCCAAATCAACATCATAGCATTGGAGTGCTTTAAAGGAGTCAAGATCATCCTTAGAATTAGCTTAGGGGTATTTGGATCATTTGTAGCCAAATACACACTCTAGTATAAATATCCCCTTAGGCTTTTATTTTAGTTAGACTTGATGAATGATAAACTTGAAGACATGCAAGTCTCACACTCTATTATCTTTTAACTAATGCATTTATGTTTATGCCTTTAATTCCTTTATTGCTTTATTTATGCTTTCATTAGTGATAGATTAGTCTTAATTGGTGAACAATTAGTAGTGAATGCTTAATTGCTTAATTACTTTATCCGGGTTTTCAAGAGTTATCAATCCCATGAGGGTTTCATAGTTTAGGGTTACAATTGATTGAATTCATTGAGGTAATTAGGCTTCATGTTCTAATTGATTCTTGTTCGTCCAATCAATTCTAGGTCTAACTCTTATTTTTTATTCCACGTATTTTTCTATCCGTGTTTTCGATACGATTCTGTATTAGTAATAAACAATGTTTGTTGCAGTCTAACTAAATTGGCAAACCCAATTGTGCTACAAAAATTCATTAGTGAGGCCATGGTTTAAGAAAGCACGTAAGTAATTTGAAAATTGCTTGTATTTTCAAAACCACCTCTTTTTGTTATTGATTCTTGTGTGTTTACGTACTTTCATTTTTAGAAACAAAAGAAATGGAAAGAATTTTTATTTGTAAGTATGGATATGACACCTATTTAATGTTTTCAAGATATAATAGATGTATGTTGCTGATGCAATTAAAGCTTGACAGGTTAAGATAATGATTGTCCCTTTCTGATGTTTTTATTGGTGAACTTTAAGAGGTGGAGAGGGAACTTAATTTAAGACTTAAATTTGGAAAGAAATTAATGCACCATCAAAGTATAACATTTGAAAGTGATGGAAGTTAGTGTCACCTTGCTAGCTAATCAAATGGAGTTGTGCAACCTATTAAAGGAATCTTACCGAAATATCTCAAATAAGTTCCAACTTACCAGCCATCACACATTAATCATAAACCTACCGAAACTAGTCAAGCACATATAAAAATTAAAACCTAAATAAATAAGGTTCTTTCTCTCCAAGAAGCGGACCCTAAGATCTCCTTCCATATTTTTAAGCGTGATTAGCAATATTAGGTGTAAGACTGATGTGTGGCTAGAATTCGTGATTTTAAGCATTATATCCCTCGCATTTTATGAGCTT
>ML332555.1:0-145857 GCA_005239505.1 Nicotiana paniculata | reverse complement strand
ATTTATGTCAGTATAATCTACGCATACTCTCCACTTGCCATTATTTTTAGGTACTACCACGGTTTTTGCTAGCCAGTTAGGGTACATTACCTCTCGTATCAAACCAATCTTCAAGAGTTTCTGTACCTCTTCGTCGATCACTTAGTTATTGAATGGTCCTTGCTTTCTTTTCTTCTGCTTAACAGGTACGAAGGATAGATCTTCATTAATTTATGAGTCATCACTTCTGGTGGGATGCCTGTCATATCTGAGTGGGACCACGCAAAGCAGTCAGCATTATCCTTTAAGTAATCAATTAACTTACCTCTTCGAGCAGGCCCCAACCTCGTGCCTATATACACTCTCTGCTCAGGCTTTTGTTCAGATAATGGAACAACTTCGAGCTCCTCCGTAGTTGTTTTGATGTGCTCATCTTCCTCCAGTTCATGAATGACGTCCGGTCTGGAATCTGCATCTGTGTGGTATAGTACACCTTCCATGGTAACTTGATTCTCCTTCTCGTAAGTATTTTCTTTCATACCTGTTTCAGCAATAATACCTTCCGTACCTATTTGGGTAGTAATTTCTTCCATGCCTGTTTGGGCGGCGTTACCTGCTTGGGAGATTCCCTTACCTCGTAATTCTTCCATCTCTATTTTATTGTTGTAGTGTACCACAGAGTTTATATTTCTTGCGGTCTGCTGATCGCCTTTGATTTGCTGAATCCCCCATTCATAGGGGAATTTAATTACCTGATGCAACGTGGAGGGTATCGCTTTCATGTCGTGGATCCATGGCCTTCCCACGATCACGTTATAAGCCATGTCAGTATCGATGACTTGGAACCTGGTACTTTTGATCACCCCCTCAGCATAAGTGCTAAGCTCAATTTCTCCTTTTGTTATAACCGTAGAGTTATCAAACCCTGATATGGCTCGTGCCCTTGGAATTACTTGATTCCCCATTACCATTTCTTCCACGACTGTTAGCAAAATGATATTGACTAAACTGCTTGGATAAATCAATACTCTTTTTACGTTAGTGTCATGAATAAGTAAGGATATTACCAGAGCATCGTTGTGCGGAAGCATTAATCCTCCGATATCTGCATCATCGAAGGTTATATTTTCTTTTTCCATATTTTCACGAGCCCGTTTTCCATGTGCAATTGTGAACTTTGTGGTTGTTTTGCAGATCACTCCGTTTACTTCTTCACCTCCGTNGATCTAGACGAGGATGAGACTACGTCTCTTCCTTGTGGTCTATAGTCCGACCTAGTATTTTCGAACCTGGGGCGAATATCGCGTCCCGAGGGTCCTAAGTAAGGATCGTACCTATTTTACCTGATCTTCTAGCTGATTCAGGATGTCTGGATCTGGAATGATTTTCATCTCTCGAACGAGCAATGATATCTTCTTCTATTCTGAGTTTAGTACTATACCTGTTATATACATCGTTCCATGTTGTAGCGGGAAATTTTCTTGGACTTTTCTTAAGTCGTCTTGTTGCTTCTGAGCTTTTATCGTTTAGGTTGCTTGCAAATGCCATGGCTGCCCAATTATCAGGCATCCTAGGTAACTTCATTCTTTCTCGTTGAAACATGTCTACAAACTCACGGAGTAGTTTCGTGTCTCCTTATTTTATTTTGAATATGTCTGCCATTCTCTTCTCAACTTTTTTTGCACCAGAGAGTGCTTTTATAAACGAATCTGCAAGCTTAGCAAAAGAGTCAATAGAATTTTCAGGGAGAAGAGAATACCAGGTTAGGGCTCCTTTGGTAAGTGTTTCCCCAAATTTTTTGACAAGGACTGATTCAATCTCTTGTTTTGTTAAGTCGTTGCCTTTTACCCCCAGTAGTGAAAGCAATCACATGGTCACGTGGGTCAGTTGTTCCATCATATTTGGGAACGTCAGGCATTTTAATCTTCTTGGGTGTAGGCGAGGGTGAGTACTTGGCTTCCAAGGTTGTTGAGAATACCTATCAACATCAATGCCTTTGATGATAGGTGGTACTCCAGGAATTTGTTCGATGCGATCGTTCTGCTCCTTCATCTGTTTCTGCATGGTTAGCAGTAAATTTTGTAATTCTGAGTTATTAGATATACCTGGTCTCGTTTCGAGAGATTCATTAGGAGTATCTCCTCTTCCTGAGTTTGCCAACCCAGATTGAGGATTTTCCATGGTGATGGTGTTATTGGGGGGTGGCGTCGGCGGTGTAGGTAACGTTGCCGGTAATCCTCTCGCAAATTCTTGCAAAGCTTGGCTCACATACTCCGCAATCATTTGCTTTACACGATCTTGTTCCATAATTTGATCATTATCACCATTGTTGTTATTGGATCTTTCTGGGGATTGTTCCCTTGAACCACGTGGGGTTCCTGAAGGCGATGGAACTGGGGTTCCACTCCTTTGCTGGTTGTTGTTGTTGGAGTTTGACATAGTTCAGAGGATATCACTTGAAAAGCAAACAAAGATTATCAGATTTCCGGTAACGGAACCAATTTGTTTAACCAAAGAATTAGACCCTTTGACTAAAACTATTTTTAAGATGCATACGGGTTACTGATAATCAAGGAAATAGAGAAAAATGAATAACATACAATATTGCAGAAATATTGAAAACGAAATCAATTATATTCGAGAATCAGATGCCTTTACAAGTTGTATTCCCCTCCCTTATATAGGAGATTCCTATAACGTACAACTCTTGCTATGGTTACTCATTAATGACTAATTATGACATTAATGAGGCGTTACAAAGGATAACGGTAATTGGGGTACGGTTACATAACGTTCGAGTAATCAATTGTGGGTCTTTGAATCTGCCCGTAACTTTGTCTAGATTCATTCTGACCGTGCCTCTCCCTTGTTTTGATTATGTTGAGTTTCCCGTGGCTGATAAGCTCGAGGGTTTACTGAATCGTGCCTCTTTGTTCCGTACCTCTTCAAAGAATCACATCCAGCTGTCGCATTTTCCTGTGCCCACGTGACTGGCTGAGTTGTCAAAAGCTGGCTTACGTGTGAAACTCTTTTTTACCAATACAGTCTCGTGAGTGAACGACTTTTCTAAACTGTTAACTTTTTCCCAATTCCGAGTCGTGGGCACATGGAGACTTTTTGCGCGTTTTTCCTATTTTCATTCCTTAGCTTCGAATTCATTAGCTAAAGTAGTTACTTGTAGTATTATTTACATTATGCAATTGATTTGATTAAATTTGGCCATTTGGAGTTGGATACTCATGGCAAGAGCGTGATATCGGGTTGATTTGAGCGGTTCGAGGTAAGTGGTTTGCCTAACCTTTTGTGGGAGAACTTTCCCTTAGGATGTTTTGGTATTATTTGATGTGTGAGTGCCGTGTACGTGAGGTGACGAGTACGTACAAGGGTTATTGTTGTAAAAATCCCGTTTCCCTTCTAAGTCATAAACTGTTTTTCCTTTGTTAAACTGCACAACTATGTTTAATTTCTTAGGTTAGATTAGGAAAGCATGGCTACATGTTTAATTTGTCTATTTGAAATTTTGTGCAACATATTTATTAACAAGCGCTTTAACACAATTGGTTGTTGGTGACAAAGTTTATTAACATGAGTTGAAGACAAGTGCTTCAGCAAAATTGAGTGTTGGTAGAAAGTGCATCAACGAGTGTTGAAGATAAGCGCTTCAATAAAATTGATTGTTGGTACATCAACAAGAATTGGAGACATGTACTTCAACAAAAGTAGAAGATAGGAGAGAAGTGCTTCGGTACAACAAAAGTCATACACAACTTTGAATTACGAGATATGTTGGAAAACTATTTTAGAGTTGTAGTAGGAAACATAAATTTTTTAGGATTTGATATTTGCTAGTTTATTTAACTCATGTCTAAATAGGATTTGTAGTCAAAATTAATACAGGAATATGTTTTCATGTTTTTAGTTAAAATAAGTTTCATACTATTATAAATAGGAGTATTAATTAGTAACTTATTTTATGTGCGGAAAATTGTGAAAAATATTATGAGAAGAATTGTAGAGAGATTTCAAAGATTTAATACAATAATTTTCCTTCATTGAACTTTTTATTCATTTTCTCAGACTCAAAAAATCATCGACCATTTGCTTTGTGAATATACTATATATTTCAAATTTCTAATATTCCTAACTTCATGAATCAAGAGACGATTTTAAACAACTTGGAGGCAGCTCCATGCCGGTGGCAGTCCCTTGGGCATTATCACACGACGAGATAGCGGGTCCGCCAGCGCCATTGTATACTAAATTGATTTCAGTAAGGCTGATTCCCTGGCAAGGAAATGAAGCACTGCAATTCAAAGTAACAGCTGCCACTGAACTTGAAGTTCCTCTTATATTATTGAATGTCACGTCCTTGATTTGCACTGAGCTCGCCTACGAAACAAAGGAGAGTGTTTCCATCATGTAATATAAAAAATATCCAGCTGCACATTTTCGTATTTGATATGACGTAAGATATTTTATAGAAAAAATATTTTTCATCAAAAGGGAGAAAAGGATTTCCTTCACTTGTGGGCGGAAGTCATTCTTTTTATAACTAATTTAAAATTTAAGTTATTAGATATTATTATCATACTTTTGTACTCTAGAATTTTATAAAAATATTTTTTGATTTGCTAATATATTCTTCATTTTAATATATAAATTTATTGGATAATGTTTCGTGCTTATCAACCAAGACATGTAAATATTGTTAGGAAAAATAATTTTTGTCAAACCAATTTTTATTGAATATGACTTTCGACATACCAAACATGTTAAATATAAAGATGGAGAAAGTGATAAATGCAAGTACCTCACTGCTGCAAGGAGGCGATGGACAATAATGCTGATCAATAATGATAGGATTTCTAACATTATCCATCAAAATATCCTCAAAATTTATACTTGTGGCACTACCAGACTCCGATGATGCCCAAGTCTTAATCCTGGCGCCATTTTGAGTAGAAATGAGAGTGCAATTTTTGACATGTATGTCTGTGACGACTTCATTTGGTATCTTCCCTAAGCTTCCGATGCTTATTCCATGGCCAGGGCCACAAGTGATCCCTGAAATGTTGATGTTTTGGCTGCCGTTGATCATAGATATGCAGTCGTCTCCAGTGCCAATGTTGGAATCCAAAACTTGGATATTGGTGGAGACACCCATGTGTATGCCGTCGGTGTTAGGGCTGTCGCCTGGTGCGGTTACGTTAACATGACTAAATGTCACGTTATTGCACATAAAGAGGTCGAAATGGAAACTCTTGCTATTGATTGAATGTATATCGTGCACCGCCGCATTTGTGATAAAATCTAGTTTCAGTGTCTGTTTCAAGTTTTTAAAAAAAAAAAGGCATACAAAGACAATATTAAGTTTTTAATAACTTCACATTAAAATCACAAAAAGAAGTATTTTGTAACCACGTAAATGATGAAAGAAGTTTTGTTGACTAGATTTAGTCAAATTATCGATATGACAAATAACATAAAATTTATACAAAGTTAAACTTACAACAGGAAGGGTTGGGCAGTTAGAATTGTCGGAAGTAGCAAAATAAGGCCAAGCTGAAGCCCCTTGTCCATCTAAAGTTCCGCCTCCTTCAATCTCTAAGCCATTCACATGTTGAAAGGAAATCCAAGTCGAATTGCAGAATAGAGAAGGATCTGTTGGAGCTTTAACAACCCCTTGGATTTGGAAGGTCATGGATCCACTGCATGGTCCAATAAAATTTGCAGCATATACCATGTATTCCCCTGAAGGTATCAACAAGTTGGCTGTTCCATTCCATTGGCATGCATCCTTCCAAGCACTCAAGAATGCCTTCCAAAATAAAATATACATACTTAATTAGATAATTTAAACAATGAATTTTCAGATATACAATGACCATTATACATGTAATACTGACATTTGAATAACAATATCATTTTTTTCTTTTCTTACTTTTAGGACAGTTATACCAACTTTCTTTTTGTATCCCTCCCAAAAGCTTTCCACTTTGCTCCCCTAATGACTCATAACCACAATCTCATGGTTGAAAGTGGAGGGCGCTTACCATAAGCAACATTTTCTTGTCTTATACCTCATGTTTCAGCATGTAACACATACATTCCTTATGATTTTAGATATGAAGTAAAACTCCTTTCTGTAAAGTAACACAATACTTAAGTCTTCAAGTGGAAAATTTACCCATTAATTAAGCAATAATTCTATTATTTTTCGTGTAATAAAACTATAACCGCACATTCTATTGAAATAATGATCTAATCCTACTATTTGCGCACTTAGAAATATAAATAATTCATATGAAACATAAGCTGACATTACACACATAAGGAAAAACTTGTCTATTGCCAAATATGAAAGGAAGTGTGCTAAGATATAGTTTTACTCGTGTGACATTATGAGTTTTTTCAATATTTCCCATCTGTCTAGAATTTGTGCAAGAATTAATACGATAGACACATTAAAAGTTAAAAGGGCTGGTTCTCACCTCACTATTATCTGTATTTCCATCTGCTTTAGCACCATAGGATTGGACATTGAAGAGCTTCTCCTGTGCACTACTGTACCCAAGAATAAGGCATAGTACAAAGGCTGTTCCGAAATTAGAAATTGAAGCCATTTATTTAGTTGGTTTCTTTTTTACTTTCTTCATCACTTGCCTTTATATACACCTCCAATTTCCCTCACACTTTCGAATGATTATTCATTCATTAATTTATTACCTTAGTAGACTTGCATTTAGAAGAATATCATAAGAAAAATTGGTTTATATTATACTAATAAGAGATTTCTTTACATGTAATGGATTAATAAACAAGGAAAGTGTATCGATATCTTTAATGAATATTATGGTAAGTTTATTAAACCACCAGCTAGACTTATGAGATTCGTTTAGGTTATTCCTTTACAAGAAGCTATTCTAGTAACCGAAAAAGAATATAGTTTAAGTCAGTGAGAAATGAAAGCTTTACATTATTTTTAAATCAACTCAATGCCAAGATTCGTCGGAAGAAAATTATCACATCAACAATGCTGGAGAGACTTCCCTTTTAAGAAAAAAAGAAAAAAGAGTTATCATATTTTCTTAATGAAATTACAAAATATACTTCTTTTGTTCAAAACGTGCTGCAGAACAATTTAGAAAGCGGTTGATATTAATCAGTAATATAAAAGGCTTTTTCTGAGCGACCTCTTAAGCGAGGCGTACTAAAAAATGCACTGAGGCGTAATGGCGGAACGTGAATATGGTAGAGCGTAAGCCCTAACATTCCGGACTTTCGCCTAGACGTAAGTCCCAATATTCTGGGCGTTCATTTGGGGCATATGCCCAAAAACTTTTCAAATTTGAGCAAGAATTGCTGAATAGTTTTTTTATAAAAAAAACATAAATATCCCAAGTAACTCACTAAAATTTCAAACTAAAAATCTCAAAAATCAAAGGGTTTTCCTTATTTACCCCAATTTCATGATCTTTACTCTTTGTTATTTACAAACACACTTTATACATTTATCTACAAAGTGCAAACTATAATGTAAAAAGGAGTTTTCTCTCCGCGTAACCTTCCATTTCCTTATTTATGCTTCATTTTCTTCAATTTTATTTTTACATTTTTTAATTTATTATTTCATGTTACTTTTATAATTCAGGATTTGTTTCGGTGTCTCTCTAGTTTAGATATTATTTTTATGACATACGTGTAATACATCTTTATGTATTTTATTATAACGACATGGCCAATTGTTTTGTGTATTTGAGCCCCATTCCCCTACTTAATATTTTCCCTTCGTTTGCTTGTGATTTTGTAATTTGTGGAAGCAGTTAGTTTGGGTTCGGGGAGGTTTTAGAGGGATTTGAGACACTTAGTCTCATTTTGGAAGTTTAAGTTGTAAGAGTTGACCAATGTTTAACGTTTGTGTAAACGACTTCAGATTAGTATTTTGATTGTCCAATAGGTTTGTATGGTGAAATTGGACTTAGGCCGAAATTGGATTTGGAGGTCCTAAAATGTGTTGGATCTATTTGTCGAAAGTTGGCAATTTGTAGCTTTGGAGAGTTCATAGGTTTGCTAGGGGGTTGGCTTCGATTATATCAGAGTCGGATTCTTATTTTGGAACTTGGTATATGTTCGTTATGTCATTTAAAACTTGCGTGCAAAGTTTGGTTGGAAACCGAATGGCGAGGCTTAAATTGGACGCTTGGTTGCATATTGAAAGTTCTTGAACTTAAGAGAAGGATTTGATTGTTGATTCTCGATTTTAATATAAGTTGTGGTGCTCTGAGCATTTGGAAAATTTTTGATTAAGTCTTCGTGCTTGTTGATATAATTTGAAGGGGTCCCAAGAGGCCTGTGTGTTTTCCGGGTGGTAATAGAGCTTTTGTGGCCTTCAACATATCTAGTTCTGGTGCATCGCAATTGCGAACTGGAGGTCGCATTCGCGACCAGGCCTTGTTGGGGACCTTGCACTTGCGAGATATTGCATCATATTTGCGACACTAGGCTCATGGGAGGACCTTCGACATTTCAAAGTTGGCGTGTCACATTTTGCAACTGGCAGCTGGTGAGGTCTTCGCATTTGCGAGTCTTTGGTCACATTTGTGAGGGTCGCAATTGCAAGCCAAAGGTCACAAATGCAACATCTGCGGTTTGGTTAAGAGTAATCCACACAAATCAATCAAGCCTTTTGTTTTTCATAAGACAATATAGAACAAAGATCTTTAGCAAGGTCTTTTGAGCAATTACATCTATAACGACCCGATCGGTCATTTTGTGTAATTGCACCCAATTATCCCTTTTTATGCTCCACATATGTGTGTTTATGATTTTATGACTTGTGGGGTCAGTTAGTATCATTCTGGGAAGATTTTGGGTTGGTTTGAACTGTTGATTCTTGACTTAAAAGTTTAAAATAGAAAATATTAACCTAACTTTGACTTTTGAGAGGGAATTTTCACCTACAAACATTGGGTAACTGATTCTAATCTATTTCTAATCATATTCCATCAACATATCTTATATTTTAACATCAAAATCATATGAATCAAAGTGAAACTTTTTCAAGTTTTTGAAAAATAAGAAATTGAGCTTTGAAAGTCGATTTGGACGGATATGAAACTAATAACACATATGAACTCGTGGAGTCATGGGTAGACAGAATCTACCATTGGACCCGGGTTTTGATGGGGCGGGACCCATGTCAATTTTGATGATATTAAGTCGATTTTGATTAGATTTGAGCCATGTGGAGGCAGATTTTAAGGGAAAGGTTATTTCTGAGTGTTGATTGGCCTAGTTGAGGTAATTGTCTTGCCTAACTTCGTGTGGGATAACTATCCCTTAGGATTGGTATTGTTTGATTTAATTTGTTCTAAGTGAAATTCATGTACGCAAGGTGACGAATGTGCACACGGGTTGCATGTGATATTTGATCGGTTTAGGCTACTTAGACTATTTTCATGCTTTGATTGAATGCGATATCATGTTCTAATTCTCGTAGTCAATCTATTCTTATTTGTGTTAGTCTATCCTTACATGTCTTACATGATTTCGTTAACACTTGTTCTACCTCCTAATTGATAATTTTCTCTCATGCTTTAGTTGAACTTATTGCCTCATTTGTTGTTACATGTTATCTCTTTCATTGTTGATTATCAGTAATTAAAGTTATTGTCCATGTTACCTAGTTCATTGTTGATTACCATTATTTGAAGTTATTGTTCACGTTATCCCTTTCATTGCTGAATTCCATTATTTGAAGTTATTGCTACACGTTATCTCTTCCATTGTGAGTATTCTTATTTTACATCGTGGTTATGCATAGTCTCTCATTATTGAGTTATTGGTGCTAATGTAGTGAAAGTCGTTACCACGTTGAGGCGAAATTATTATTGTTGAAACGTATTCCATTTGAGCATTTTAAATTCATTATTGTTGTTGATATTCTTGTACCCATTATGGTGGAGTCGTGGGCTATTATTGTGGAAACTCGATATTGTAGATTGTTGGTAAATTGTGATATATGGGCCCTTGCGGTGTAGGTTGTTATTGTGATGTGAAATTGACGCGCATGCAGCAGTATAAGGTGGAACTTATGTGCGTGTTGCTTGTAGGGGAACTATGTGAATCCACGCAGCATCTTAAGGTGGGATAAAGTGCGTGTATCTATTTAAAAAAAAAAAAAAACTATTTTCAAAAATTATTATAAATGTAGGCTCATGCGGCGGTATAAGTAAAGATTGTTATTGAAATTGAGAAATGTGAATATGGGGAGGTACCTCGGTTGTGATTCTTGATTATACGAGGCGGTACCTCGATTTTAATTTCATTATACATGAGGCGATACCTCATTGTGATTCTTGCTGTTTATTTCATGTTACAGGAGTTTTGGTGGGAACATTTCTTGTTGTTTCATTCTTTATCGTTCTATCAACTGTTGTCCGTATATGATCATTGTAGTTATCTTAGGCTGGTTCTTTTATACTATTTCCATGATTAAATTTCCGGTATTAGTTCATGTTACTATCTTGTTTCGTATTAGTTATTTCTCCACTATCCATTTTATATATGTATTACATTTTCATACTGCTTATTTATATCCTAATAGGTGTCTTGACCTGGCCTCGTCACTACTCTACTGAGTTTAGGCTTCATACTTACCTGGTACCGTTGTGGTGTACTCATACTACGATTCTGCATATTTTTGTACAGATCCAGGTACGCCTGCCCGTGCGAACTCTAGAGTCGATTCAGTTGTTGCTTGGGAGACTTCAAGGTATACCCGCTCCACGTCTGCAGGCCTCAGAATCACCTTCCATTTTATTATGTTTACTGTAGTAGTTCTTGCAAAACAATGATGTAGTAGTTACCCTAGTTTTACTCAATAGAGCTTATGACTCAGTTCCACCGGTTTTGGGGAGCATATTGTTGAGATTATGTTTTGTACTGAAGGTTATATCAGTTATTCAACTTTATTTTAGCATTTTGATAACTGTTTCTATCAAGTTATTACTATTTGTAAGGCTTACTTAGTCGTAGAGACTAGGTACCATCACGACATCCTATGGAGGGGAAATTGGGGTCGTGACAAGTAGGTATCAGAGCCCTATGTTCATAGATGTTACGAGTCATAAGAAAGTTTAGTAGAGTCTTTCGAATCCATACGGAGATGTCAGTATTTATCTTCGAGAGGCTACAAAACTATTAGGAAAACTTCATTTGTTTGATTCCATATCGTGCAAATTAGTTGACTTCGAAAACTGAATATTTGACTTCTTATTCTCTCACAAATGGTGAGGACACACACTATTGGATCCGACGATCAGACACTCGCGCCACCTACTAGAGCCGCAAGAGGCCGGGGACAAGGTGGAGACCGATGAGGGGTACATGGTGTAGCCAGAGCACTTTTATGAGCTTCGACAAAGAAGCCACCAGTAGATCTAGTTGAGGGACAGGCATCCAGCTTCCACCCCAGCACTTCTAGAGAGCCTCGCACAGTTCTTGAGCATGTTAGGTACCTTTGCTCATGAGGGGTTTATTCCACTTGTACCGGCCACATCTTAGATTGGGGGAAGATCACAGACTCCCGCAGCCCGTACCCAAGAGCAGTGAGTCCAGGTTGATCAGGTCCCAGAGGTTATACCGGTACAGCTTGTTGCTCCGGTTCAACCCATGGTTAGGGAAGCAACATCTGAGGAGGAGCATCTTAGGCTCGAGAGGTTCAAGAAGTACCATCCTCCTACTTTCAGTGGTTTGGGTTCAGAGGATACACCTGGTTTTATTGAGGAGTGCCACTGTATTCTCCGCACTGTGGGTATTGTGGAGATGAGTGGAGTTACTTTTACTACCTTTCAGATGTCTGAAATGACATATCAGTGGTGGAGAGTGTACGAGGTGGGAAGCCCAGCTGAGGCAGCTTCACTTACATGGACTAAGTTTTCAAAGTTATTATTGAGAGAGTTTGTCCCTCAGACCTTTCAGGATGCATGGCGCGTGGAGTTTGAGCAGCTGCGCCAAGGTACTATGACAGTGTCAGAGTATGTTGTCCGCTTTAGTGATTTGTCCAGGCATGCACCTGCCTTAATTTCTACAATCACAGAGTGTGTCCGTCGATTTATTTAGGGGCTCAACTATGATATTAGATTCAGCATAGCTAGAGAGATGGAGACAGATACTCTATATCAACAGGTGGTTGAGATTGCACGAAGGTTGGAGGGTATGTGGGGCTGTGAGAGAGATGATAGGGAGGCAAAGTGGCCTCGTGGTACGGGAGAATTTAGTGGTGGTCACACTACAGCTACAACCCGTCATGGTAGAGGCTATATGAGCCGTCTAGTTCATTCAGCACTTCCAGCTTCTAGTGGTGCTTCGGGTATTCTGAGGTCCCAGGTTCCACACTTTGCTCAGCCACTTTCTAGTGCACCTCCTACATGGGGTGCCTTCAGCGGTCAGTCCAGCCGACCAGGCCAAGTCAGTTCCAGTAAGCACGCCGCCGAGAGCTTGCTTTGAGAGTGGTGATACCCGCAACATGGTTATACATTGACCCAAACTCAGAAGGGGTGCACCTCCACAAGCTACTCATGCTCC
Organism: Nicotiana paniculata; assembly: GCA_005239505.1. Taxonomy (NCBI): domain Eukaryota; kingdom Viridiplantae; phylum Streptophyta; class Magnoliopsida; order Solanales; family Solanaceae; genus Nicotiana; species Nicotiana paniculata. Next base: position 133,290 of record ML332555.1, on the reverse strand, counting down.
ATGGATTCAATCAAGTCCAGAGACTTTCCAGGCCATGGTTGTTTCCCTAGTTGGCGCTCCACCCACTCAGCCAACTAGGGGTACGGGATGGGAGGGTAAAGGTCACCCTAGAGGGGGAGGCTAGGCCAGATTCTTTTCTTTATCAGGTAGGAAAGAGGAATTTTATTCACACTCGGTCATTACATGTGTTGATCTAGTTTTCCATAGAGATGCATCGGTCTTATTTGATCCGGGATCCACTTATTCACATGTGTCATCTTACTTTGCTCCGTATTTGGATATATCATGTGATTCCTTGAGTTCTCCTGTTTATGTGTCCACGTATGTGGGAGATTCGTTTGTTGTGGACCGTGTGTATAGGTCATGTTTAGTTGTTATTGGTGGTTTTGAGACTAGAGTCTATTTATCATTACTTAGTATGGTAGACTTCGATGTTATCTTGGGCATGGACCGATTGTCGCCCTATCATGCTATTCTAGATTGTCATGCCAAATCTGTGACGTTGGCCATGCCTAGTTTTCCATGGTTAGAGTGGAAGGGTGAATTAGATTATGTTCCTAGTAGGGTTTTATCATTTCTAAAGGCTCAGCGGATGGTCAAGAAGGGGTGTGATGCCTATCTAGCCTTCTTGAGGGATATCAATGCTGATACACTTACTGTTGAGTCAGTTCCTGTAGTGAGAGACTTTCTAGATGTATTTCTAGTAGATCTTCTGTGCATGCTGCCCGATAGGGATATGGATTTTAGTATTGACTTGTTGCTAGACACTCAGCCCATTTCTATTCCACCATATCGTATGGCCCTAGTGAAGCTAAAAGAGTTAAAAGGGCAGTTTCAAAAGTTGCTTGATAAGGGTTTTATTTGGCCTAGTGTGTCGTTGTAGGGTGCTCCGGTCTTGTTTGTGAAGAAAAATGATGGTTCTATGCACATGTGTATCGATTATCGGCAGTTCAACAAGGTTACAATGAAGAATAGGTATCCATTTCCACGCATTCATGACCTATTTGATTAGCTACAGGGAGCCAAATTCTACAAGATTGATTGTAGTCAGGTTATCATCAGATGAAGATACAAGATTCAGATAGATATTCAGAAGACTGCCTTTAGGACCCGGTATGGTCAATACGAGTTCCTTGTGATGTCATTTAGGCTGACCAATGCCCCAACAACATTTATGCACCTGATGAACAATGTATCCCAATCTAATCTTGATTCATTCATCATTGTGTTTATTGATGACATCTTGGAGTACTCCTGGAGCCGGAAGGATCACGATTAGCACGTGAGGATTGTGCTCCAGACCTTGAAAGAGAGGAAATTTTACGCAAAATTCTCAAAGTTTGAATTCTGGTTTGATTCGATGGAGTTATTGGATGTGGTGTCGAGTGAGGAGATCAAGGTCGATCCAAAGAAAATTGAGGTGGTGCAGAGTTGTCCCAGACCATCTTCAGCTATTGACATCCGAGTTACCTTGCTTTGGCTGGGTATTATCGTCGTTTTGCAGAGGGTTTCTCATCTATTCCTACACCTATGACCAGATTGACCCAGAAGGGCGCTCCTTTCAGATGGTCCAAGGAGTGTGAGGCGAGATTTCAAAAGCTCACGACTGCTTTGACTACAACCCCATTATTGGTGTTGCCTACATGATTGGAGTCTTATACTGTGTATTGTGATGCATTACCTATTGGCCTTGGCGCGGTGTTGATGCAAAAAGGTAGGGTGATTGCCTATGCGTCTAGACAGTTAAAGACCCATGAGAAAAATTATCCAGTCCACAACTTGAAGTTGGCAGCCATAGTTCGTACATTAAAGATCTGGTGGCATTATTTGTACAGTGTCCCTTGTGAGTTCTTTGCCATCCATCAGAGTCTACAGCATCTGTCCAAATAGAAAGATCTTAACTTGAGTCAAAATAGGTGGTTAGAGTTACTTAAGGACTATGATATCATCATTGTATATCATCCCGGGAAGGCCAATATGGTGGCCGATGACTTGAGTCGAAAGACAGAGAGTTTGGATGTTCAGTTCTCAGCCAACGAGTTGTTAGATTGGATGTTTTGGAGCCCAGTCGAGTTCTTTCCTACATGGTTTCTCGATCTTCTATATATGATCGTATCAGAGAGCATCAGTATGACGACCCCCATTTGCTTGTCCTCAAGGACACGGTTCATCACGGCGATGCCAAAGAGGTTACTATTGGGGATGCTAGTGTGTTACGGATGCAGGGCCGGTTATGTGTGGATTTTTTGCATGTGTTTATCCTTAAGGAGGCCTACAGTTCGCGGTATTCCATTCATCCGGGTGCTGCTAATACGTATCAAGACATTGAGGCAGCAATATTGGTGGAGGAAGATGAATAAAGACATAGTGGAGTATGTAGCTCGGTGCCTAAATTTTCAACAAGTGAAGTATGAGCATTAGTCATCTGGCGCTTTGCTTCAGCGGCTTGATATTCATGACCGAAAATGGGAGCCTGTCACCATGGACTTCGTTGTTGGGCTCCCATGTACTTAGAAAAAGTATGGCGCGGTATGAGTGTTTGTGGACATAATGACCAAGTCAGCTCATTTGATTCCGATTGTGACTACCTATTCTTAATAGCCACTGGCTAAGGTTTATATCCGCGAGATTGTCCGACTTCATGGTATACCGTTATCCATCATCTTTGAATGAGGTACACAGTTCACATCTCCCTTCTGGAAATCTGTACAACGCGATCTAGGCACACGGGTTGTGTAATGACCCGACCGGTCGTTTTGATCTCTAGCACATCGTTCCGCGGTTTGAAGTCATGAGCATCTTCATTTCAGGTAATATGACCCGTGGGCGTGGTCGGAATTGAATTTTAGAAATTTTAGAATTTATTTAGAAAGAAAATTCTAATTTCAGAAGCCTTAAGTTGGAGAAATGGACTAAGATTGAAATTTTGAGTAAACAACCTCCGAATCAGTAGTTGAAGGTTCCAGCAGGTTCGTATGATGATTTCGGACATGGATGTATGTCCGGTTCGGGGTTTGGATAACCCAAGAGCGCTTCAGCGTATATTGTGGAAGTTAGCATTTTAGAAGAATTTCATGAATTTGGGCTTGAAGTGCATATCAGTGAGGTTGATGTCCGTTTGTGATTCTGAGTCTGGGAATAGCTCCGTATGGTGATTTTGAAATTGGGAGCGCGATCAGAAGTGAATTTGGATGTCCGTAGGTCATTTTGGGGTCATTTGGCTAAATATAGAAATTTGAAGGTTTTTGGGGAATCCGACCCGAAGTGGAAGTCTTGATATCGAGGTCGGAACGTGATTCCAAAAGTTGGAGCAGGTCCGTAATGTTGAATATGACTTGTGTGTAAAATTTGAGGTCAATCAGACGTGATTTGATAGGTTTCAGCATCAGATGTAGAAGTCGGAAAATTCTAAGTTCTTAAAGAATTGGATTTGAGTGCGATTCGTGATTTCGGCGTTGTTTGATGTGATTTGAGGGCTCGAGCAAGTCCGTGTCATGTTTTGGGACATGTTGGTGTGATTGGACGGGGTCTCGGGGGGCCCCGGGTGGATTCCTGGTGACTAAAAGATTGATGTTTGAAGTTGAAGAAGGCTAAAGGCTGCTGTCATCTGGTGTGACCACACCTGCGAGGCTTTGACCGCATGTGCGGAGCCGCAGGTGCGGCTAAGGTCACTGCATGTGCGAGTTCTGGGCTTGATCTAAGGAGTCCACATGTGCGGAAGATGGGTCGCGCCTGCGAAAGCGTAGGTGCGAAGTATGGACCGTAGAAGCGAGAAATGCTAGGTGGAGTCAGAGCCATACCTGCGATGGAATTTCTGCAGGTGCGGAGCCGCATGAGCGGCTATTGGACCGCAGGTTCGAAGAGATGCATAGGCAGAATGTTTTAAAATCGGGTTTGTGCCATTTCTCCCTCATTTTTCATTTAGTTGAGGCGATTTTGTAGGATTTCAGAGGGAGATTTTCACCAAGCATCAAGAGGTAAGTGATTCCTTCTCATTTCCAAGTTGAATACAAGATCATTACATAAGTTTGATATGGGAAATTGTGGAAAAAATTGGGGTTTTTGAAGAAAAACCTAGAAAATGTATATTTGGAATTTAGCCACGAATTTGAGTATGGAATGTAGCGTAAATTGCATGATTGAACTAGTAGGGCTATGGGTAGAATGTATCTTCGAGAATTTCGGATTTCCGGGCACGTGTTTTGGTCTTTTTCTCCGAGCGGGGTTGGGATATATAATCTGAATTTGTTGTGAGTATTAGGATGAATGTTCATTGCTTTGACATTATGTGGTAGTTTCGGAGCTTTGTGCGTCCGTTGGAGTCATTGGAAGGGCTTGGAAACCGGTGTTGGAATTTCGGAGCGAGGTAAGTCTCCTTTCTAACTTTGTTAGGGGGAATCGTCCCCTTAGGTGAATTAATTCAGTACATGCTATTATCTTTGGGGGCTACGTACTCACGAGGTGTCGGGAGTACGTGTGTAGCTACTATTATGCCATGTCCGAGTAGCCTCGGACCCACTAGCATGCCTTATGTGTGTACCTGTAACCCTACCTGTAACATTAAACTTCTAATATGACCAAAAACGTAACTGAATGTCTAAAAGAAAGCTAAAGTTCATATTGTTAATCTTCTAGAAAGAGAATTGGTTCCGCTATGGATATATGTGTACCTGGACTGGGTTGAATCATGGAGTATCACTAAACTTGACAAATGAGCTTAATAAACAAAGATTTCAAAACCTATATTTCATGTTTCTTTTAATAAGGATTTTACTACTTTCCTGAGAAAAACTGTTCTTGAGAAAAATACATATTTATTATGTGGATATGTGTAACTTTGGGCGCCTGAGTCGCTTGAGTGATTCGCAAGCAGGAAGACCCTGTATTTGTGTATGTATTCATATGATCACCTGAGTCACAGGTATGATTCGCAAGCAGGATAGCCGTATTATTTTAACTGCGTCGCATGATCGATTCGCGAGCGGGGCAGATAGATGCATCTATGGTTCGAGCCGATCGACCCTTCGGCAATGCACATTTTAATATTGTTGGCGCGCCGTTCGACCCTCGGCATTGCCTGCGCATGATATTTGTTGCGTAGTTGCTATGACATTTGCCTGATTACTGGCCTGAAATATTAAATTATCGATTGAAATGATAAAGATTTAAGGTTATTAAAAAGACTTTTGGAAGACGTTGTTCCTTCTCGTCGATTTATTATTATTTGATTAAATCACTATGTTGATTAATTGTTAATATGACGAAGATACAAAGTGTTAAACGTGAACGGAGTTGAAAGATATTTAAATCCTATTTTATAAATTGCCTATGATAAAACCATGCTTATTGTCTCTCTTAAATATTTTAAATGGACCTTTAGTAAGTGTCTAATTTGACCTCTCGTCACTATCTCTCTGAGGTTAGGAGGGCGACTTACTGAGTACACATTGTTTTTGTACTCATGCTACACTTACTGTGCATTTTATTGCACAGGTACTTTCATAGCAATGTGGAGGATTCGGAGACTTAGGCAAGCTGCATCATCCAGAGGCGATCCACAGCTGACATAGTCTCGTTCGTACTGTATTTATTTCATTTAAATTTCCTTGTCCCGTTGTATTTCGGACATACTTGTAATGATTGTTGAATTCTTAGAAATTGCTCATGTACTTGTGACATCGGGTTCTAGGATATGTATTGGGATATAATGCTTAAGTGAAATCTTTAAATCACTGTTTTTAATTAACGGACTTTTACTTGATTATCATGTAATAAAGTGAACGAAAATGTTATCATAAATGTGAAAAACGAAAAGTTATTTCAATTAAATTAATATTTTGGCTTGCCTGACCTTGATGTCCGGAGCCATCACGACCTTAGGGATTTTGGATCGTGACAATATGGTATCAGAGCGCTAGGGTCCCGTAGGTCTCACGAGTCATGAGCAAGTCTAGTAGAGTCTTGCGGATCGGTACAGAGACGTATGTACTTATCTTCGAGAGGCTACAGGGCTATTAGGAGTACTTCCCTTCTTGATTCTTCATCGTGCGAGTTGATTCCTTTGAGGCTTATGCCTATGTTCATTCCTACTCAATCTTAGGCGTCACGAAGTGTTTGCTATGGATCAAGAATTTGAGGAATAGAAATGGTGCTACGAATGTAATCCGTGATGCTTCCATGTGTAATTGGTCGTGGCTGTTGTTATGGCCCTGCAAAAGGGTAATATGTTATTTCAGCTCAATAGCTGTGTTTCTAGGACCCTTAAGGCTATGCTAAGGTAGTGATGATGCTTTTAATTGGTTGTCGCGCAGTGTCCTTATGATGATAGCATGCTTGCCCGTATGTTGAGGATAATGAATGGTTTGAAGGGAGGTCTTCTCAGAGTGTGATTTCGAGATTTCAGTGTTTTAGTTCCGGTAGAGGGAAGGCATTTGGAGTATGATTGGCCCGGTTGGGATTGATAAAGTAGTAAGACTTAGTGTCTTCAAGTGAGGTGGAATATGCACTTATGACGCGTAGTCGTCGTCATTGATCGAATGGAATGTGTTAGTTTTGGTGGTGCTATGGTTTCTTCGGTTGCGTGGAGTCAGAGTACTGAGAAGAAGTATTGCAGAAGACGGTTGGCAGAGATCGTGAGGTGTGGTGGTTCAGTACCGGATAAGTGTTGATAATGAAGGCAGCTAGAGAAGGATGATCTTCAGAGAGCTTGAAGTCGTGGTGATCTGCTGGTTTGAGAGCTACAGAGAATGATCCTGAAGTAAGGCTAGGAGGTGGTTCCATTTCTAGGAGGCCATGTGAAAGAGCAAAATTTGAGCGGTCGCAAAGTGGGGGAACGACAGAATAGCTTGGAATTTGAAGATATTATTGCGCATTTAATGGATGTCCATGAGGATCGGACGGACTAGTGAAGTTGGTAAATGAATCAGGGCGTATGATGGGTATTGAAGTCGCAGAGAGCGTGCATTTCATCGTTGTTGGAAAGTGTCCGCGCGGGATTTCCGCAGGTGGGTTATCTCCTGTGAATAGGTTAGCGGTGGCATGGTTGGCAGGTCTCTGTGAGGGGTTCTAGTGGCTAGTCGGTAGGAGGAAGAATGTGTGAATGATGCTAGAGAATTTGAGTATTTAGGGAGTGCTAGCAAGAGGATTTGGAAGAATTGGACGGATTGGTTGAGTAAGATCGCGTTATCAAAGGAGAAGGGATCTCGGCAGGGTCTAGAGTGGTGCAAGGAGTAGCTTCGAGCTAAGTGGGGGAGTCCCACCATCTGCAGTTGGGTTGTAGGATTGTCTACGCATGGGGTTGAGGATTGTCAGCGTGTTGGCAAGTTATTTCAGCTAAGGGAAAGGAGTAAAACGGTAATTGTGCGTGGGATTTGGCGAATATGTGCAAAAGTTGTCCCTGTCGGGCCAGGGTTAGGAAGATTCAGAATTTTTCTTAAGGCATAGGTAAGTTGTCAGGGTAGTGACTCAGCCACGTGTTTCCTTGAAGGGGTGTTCATGTGCTAGAAGAGCCTTGGAGTTGATTGCATTCGGGGCCAGTCGGAGTGGGTGACTCTCAATTGCGGTCCTAGTAAGTTCAAAAGTCAAGAATGCGGCGTTTAAGGGTTCTAGGCAGCAATATGATCGAGAATCGAGCTTTGGCAGAATAATTTCTGAGAAAGAGGAGGGTGGTTGGAATGTTCTATCATATGATTCAGCATGCATGATAATATTGGAGGAGTGAGAGAAATAGACTCCGAATTGAAGAAAAGATTATCAGAAGGGTATGAGACGGGTTGCAGGATTTGGGCAGCATAGTCTCGTGAATCAAGGTCACTCGGGATAAGTGAGGGTTGAGTTTGCTATGGGTTGAAGGAAGTTGCTATTATTCCCGAGTCAATTGAAGATGATTAAAAGAAGATAGATTGATAAGCCATGGTTGAAATGGCACCTTTGCGGCAGTGATCGATTCCTTTGATGTGATTTAGTTATGCATGTGGTTGGTGCCGTGTGTGCGGGGCTTGTCGGGCGTCATAACGAATTTTTTGTGGGAGCATTGAGTGTTGTGGCCTGCCAAGTGTAGGTGGATCCCTGAAGGGCTATGGTGGTATAGACTACTACTTAGGGATTTGCATGATTGCGTGATAATGGGAATTCACTCGTGTGTTGAGATGGTACTCTTGAATTGAGTCAAGTAAAAAGTTTCTATATGATGAAGTGTTCACCCTATCGGTGGTTCGGAAGTTATGATGGAATTCTTGCGCTACCTCATATTGGTATGTTAGGTGCGGGAAGCAGTATGTAACTGGGAGTAATAATCGAGATTTCGGTTCGGTGATGATAAGGATGTCATGAGCTCGGAAGAGCAAGAAAAAGTGATTTGAAAGCTCAGTGTAAGCTGGTGTTATCTTCAGTGTCACCTGAGATTGATATTCGGTGAAAGAGTCTTTGTACCCTGGTCATGGGTTCTTGATGTGTTTTACGGCCTTAGTGTGGTCGGTATTATGGATGGGCAGACTTGTTGCCTTGTGTGGAAGGTCGTGGAAGCATGACCGCGAAGAGATTGTATAAAGTGTGACATGTAGTCACTTGATGGATTTCAGATTTGCACTGAGTATAAAGAAGTGCAATATTGCTTAATTGAGAATTTACGCCTAGAGGGCGTTTCAGTTGATTATGGATTATGGGGTGTTAGTCCCCGTGATGATGATTGTTTTCGTGTATTATGAGAGAAGGTGGGTTAATATGGGCCCAGTCAAAAACTATTAGCTTAGTTGGTGCGAGCAAGATGGCTGGATGTTTGTGGATGGATTTAAATATGATTATGGACTTTGTATGAGTCAGGCATGTTCCTTCAGTAGAGCGCGTTTCATGGAAAGGTATTAGAACAATGGGTGTTGTTCCCTCTTCGTCAAATTCATGTGTTATTGTGATTGTGCCATGCGAGTTGTGAAACTGCTTGATAATTTCCTATGTGTTGAGGTCCCGCGTAGTGGGGATGTTATGTGAGCCGGATAGCTCTTGAGATTCAGAGTGTATATATGTATATCGCACCTCAGTTGTGCTTGGGTTATGTAGCCTATGGCTTTGCCAGTCTCCCCAGGATGGTATTATGCACTTAGCGTGTTTGTGATCGATATTCAGTAATTAGTAATAAATGAGCAAATCAGCTCCGTATATATATCTTCTTATGTAATTTCATGTGAGGATCGGGTGGCACGTCGCCACGGGTATGTTATTTGGATCGGGTTGCACGCTGCAACAGTGTGATGATGAGAAGGGTTAATATGTATTTATTTTCTTGTGTTTTATTTCCTATTTTCTGGCAAGAATTCATATTAGTTGCGTGAGATGAATAGTTCCCTCCTGAGTCGTTTCTTATTTATCATGTTCGAGTTATGGCTTATTGGCGCAATGTGGTATCATGTGAGGTTGTGGTCATGATTGGGGTGATTCGTTGTCTGGGCAGTTCATACTCGGTGAGACTAGATTTTTGGACCAGGGATCAGTGCGATAAGGTTATGTGAAGTGTATATTAAAGAACAAATACCATTATTCAGGTTCATAATGAAGAGATGATTCTAGTCAAGATGAGGTATTCAAGGATTTGTTAACTCTGCAGTTGAGTGTGAATTTCTACGCATTTCCTCCGTTGTGGTGGTATCTCCAGCATTATAGCACGATGTCTGTATATTTGTTATGAGGTGCATCAGGAGCATCAGATTCGTGGACCTTGGCTATTAAGGTTTAGTGAGCGTCATTGTGGTTAGATGATGAGTTATGTGGTGCATGGTGCCGATTCAGCAAGGGTAAGCAGTTATGATCTGGTATATCGTGTGCTATTTGATGCAGTGCTTATATATTGGAACTAGGCCTGGCAGAGAAACTTCAAGTGTTTGAATGAATTCTGAGCTTATTATATGGATAAAAAAGAAATCTCCAAATTTGATCCGGCTATTATGCTCGACTGGGTTGTGGTAGCACGTGCAGGTGCTCGAGAATTTAAACAGTGGTTTCAGGTAACTCCAGAGCAGTTCTTGGCACGTTCGAGGACGAAAATCGGTTTAAGTGGGGGAGAATGTAACGACCCGACCGGCTGTTTTGAGCTCTAGCGTGTCGTTCAACGGTTTGAAGTCGTGAGCAGCTGCGTTTCAGGTACTATGACCCGTGGGCATGGTCGGAATTAAATTTTAGAAAGTTTAGAATTTATTTGGAAAGAAAATTCTCATTTCAGAAGCCTTAAGTTGGAGAAATGGACTAAGATTGAAATTTTGAGTAAACGACCTCCGAATCAGGATTTGAAGGTTCCAGCAGGTTCGTATGATGATTTCGGACTTGGATTTATGTCCGGCTCGGGGTTTGGATAACCCGGGAGTGCTTCGGCGTATATTGTGGAAGTTAGCATTTTAGATGGATTTCATGAAATTGGTGTCCGTTTGGGATTCTGAGTCTGGGAATAGCTTCGTATGGTGATTCTGGAATTGGGAGCGCGATCGGAAGTGAATTTGGATGTCCGTAGGTCATTTTGGGGTCATTTGGCTAAAGATAGAAATTTGAAGGTTTTTGGGGAATCCGGCCCGAAGTGGAAGTCTTGATATCGAGATCGGAATGTGATTCCGGAAGTTGGAGCAGGTCCGTAATGTTGAATATGACTTTTGTGCAAAATTTGAGGTCAATCAGACGTGATTTGATAGGTTTCGGCATCAGATGTAGAAGTTGGAAAATTTTAAGTTCTTAAAGAATTGGATTTGAGTGCGATTCGTGATTTCGGCGTTGTTTGATGTGATTTGAGGGCTCGAGCAAGTCTGTGTCATGTTTTGGGACAGGTTGGTGTGATTGGACGAGGTCTCGGGGGCCTCGGGTGGATTCCGGGTGACTAACGGATCGATGTTTGAAGTTGAAGAAGGCTAAAGGCTGCTATCATCTGGTGTGACCGCACCTGCGAGGCTTTGTGCCATTTCTCCCTCATTTTTCATTTGGTTGAGGCGATTTTGGAGGATTTCAAAGGGAAATTTTCACCAAGCATCAAGAGGTAAGTGATTCCTTCTCATTTCCAAGTTGAATACAAGATCATTACATAAGTTTGATATGGGAAATTGTGGAAAAAATTGGGGTTTTTGAAGAAAAACCTAGAAAATGTATATTTGGAATTTAGCCACGAATTTGAGTATGGAATGTAGCGTAAATTGCATGATTGAACTAGTAGGTCTATGGGTAGAATGTATCTTCGAGAATTTCGGATTTCCGGGCACGTGGGCCCGAGGGCATTTTGGTCTTTTTCTCCGAGCGGGGTTGGGAAAGTATATAATCTGAATTCGTTGTGAGTATTAGCATGAATTTTCATCGCTTTGCCATTATGTGGTAGTTTCGGAGCGTTGTGCATCCGTTGGAGTCATCGGAAGGGCTTGGAAGTCGGTGTTGGTATTTCGGAGCAAGGTAAGTCTCCTTTCTAACTTTGTGAGGGGGAATCGTCCCCCTAGGAGAATTAATTAAGTACATGCTATTATATTCGGGGGCTACGTACGCGCGATGTGACGGGAGTCTATGCGTAGCTACTATTATGCCATGTCCTGGTAGCCTAGGACCCACTAGCATGCCTTATGTGTGTACCTGTAACCCGACCTGTAACATTAAACTGCTAATATGAACGAAAACGTAACTAAATGCCTAAAAGAAAGCTAGAGTTCATATTGTTAGTCTTCTAGAAAGAGAATTGGTTCCACTGTGGATATATGTGTACCTGGACTGGGTTGAATCATGGAGTATCACTAAACTTGACAAATGAGTTTCAAAAATAAAGATTTCAAAACCTATATTTCATGTTTCTTTTAATAAGGATTTTACTACTTTCCTGAGAAAAACTGTTTTCTTGATAAAAATGCAGATTTATTATGTTGATATGTGTAACTTTGGGTGCCTGAGTCGCTTGAGTGATTCACGAGCAGGAAGACTCTGTATTTGTGTATGTATTCATATGAGCACCTGAGTCGCAAGTATGATTCGCGAGCAGGCTAGCGTATTATTTTAACCGCGTCGCATGATCGATTCGCGAGTGGGGCAGATAGATGCATCTATGGTTCGAGCAGATCGACCCTTCGACAGTGCACAATTTATTATTGTTGGTCCGCGCCGCTCGACCCTCGGTATTGCCTGCGCATGATATTTGCTGCGTAGTTGCTATGACATTTGCCTGATTACTGACATGAAATATTAAATTATCGTTTGAAATGACAGAGATTTAAAGTTATTAAAAAGTCTTTTGTAAGAAGTTGTTCCTTCCCGTAGATTTGTTATTATTTGATTAAATCACCATGTTGATTAATTGTTAATATGACGAAGGTATAAAGTGTTAAACGTGAACGGAGTTGAAAGATATTTAAATCCTGTTTTATAAATTACCTATGATAAAACCATGCTTAGTGTCACTCTTAAATATTTTAAATGGACCTTTAGTAAGTGTCTAATTTGACCTCTCGTCACTACCTCTCTGAGGTTAGGCGAGCGACTTATTGAGTACACGTTGTTTTTGTACTCATGCTACACTTACTGTGCATTTTATTGCACAGGTACTTTCATAGCAATGTGAAGTATTCGGAGACTTAGACGAGCTGCATCATCCAGAGGCGATCCGCAACTGACAGAGTCTCGTTCGTACTGTATTTATTTCATTTAAATTTCCTTGTCCAGTTGTATTTCGGACATACTTGTAATGATTGTTGAATTCCTAGAAATTGCTCATGTACTTGTGACACCGGGTTCTAGGATATGTATTGGGATATAATTGCTTAAATGAAATATTTAAATCACTATTTTTAATTAATAGACTTTTATTTGATTATCATGTAATAAAGTGAACGGAAATGTTTTCATAAATGTTAAAATCGAAAAGTTATTTCACTTAATTAATGTTTTGGCTTGTCTGACCTTGATGTCCGGCGCCATCATGACCTTAGGGATTTTGGTTCGTGACAGGTTAATTTGAGTACAACATTTCACCCTCAGACGGACGGACAGTCCGATCGCACTATTCAAATATTGGAAGATATGCTTCGCGCCTGTGTTATGGATTTCGGTGGTGCTTGGGATCAATTCTAGATGTTTGCAGAGTTTGCCTACAATAACAACTACCAGTCGAGTATTCAGATAACTCCCTATGAGGATCTATATGGGAGCCGGGAGAGGCTAAGTTATTAGGCACAAACCTGGTTCGAGATTCTTTGGAGAAGGTCAAGATGATCCAGGATCGGCTTCGTACATCCCAATCTAGATATAAGAGTTATGCAGATCTGAAGGTTTGTGATGTTGCGTTCATGGTCGGTGAGCCAGTCTTGCTCCGAGTTTCACCCTTGAAGGGTGTGATGTGGTTCAGGAAGAAGGGAAATCGATCCCTAGGTATATTGGACCTTTTGAGATCCTTGAGAGGATTGGAGAGGTGGCCTACAAGTTTGCCTTGCCACCTAGTTTATCTGTGGTTCATCCGGTGTTTCATGTCTCTATGATCCAGAAGTATTATGATGATACGTCTCATGTTCTAGACTTTAGAATAGTCTAATTGGACGAGGATTTTACTTATATTGAGGAGCCTATGGCTATCTTGGGCTGACAGGTCCGGAAGTTGATATCAAAGAGTATCGCTTCGGTAAAGGTTTAATGAAGGGGTCATCTGATCGAGGAGGTGACCTGGGGGACCGAGCACGACATGCGAAGTCATTACCCTCATTTGTTCACCACTTCAAGTATGTCCTTATGCACGTTCAAGGACGATCGTATGTTTTAAGAGGGGGGAATTTAACGACTCGATCAATCATTTGTGTAATTGCGCCCCATTATCCTATTTTATGCTTCACATGTGTGATTTTCTTCCATGATGCTTTATTTACCTTGGTTCTGTGTAATTAATTTTGGTATATTTCTTACTTTTTCATTCCTAATCTATTACTATTACAATGTTAATCACTCGTTCAGTTTCTTATTTATTCCAGTAGGGCCTCAACCTGACCTCCTCACTACTCTACCAAGGTTAGGCTCGGCACATACTGGGTACAATTGCGGTGTACTCATGCTACACTTTTGTACATATTTTTGTGAAGATCCAGGTACCTCCTACCACTACAGGCACTAGCGAGAGCTCAGACCTGCGGGCGTCCGCAGGCCTCGGAGTCCCCTTGTACCTAGACTATCCCATTTCCTTATCCTTTTATAGACATTGATGTATATGGTTATTCAGTACTACTATGTAGAGTTTGTGACTTGGTTTTGGAAAGTTGTACATGCTGAGTTGCAGAGTTTATTTTTATATTTGATGTTGAGTTATTGAGACTTTAATTATTTTATCAGTTATCTCTGCATGAATGTTAGGCTTACCTATTCTCCGAGACTAGGTGCCATCACGACATCTTATGGAGGGAAATTTGGGGTCATGACTATTTCATCACTTGTTTTAAAAAAAGTTATGAACTATCGATTGTTGCGTTGATTTACTCTGGCTTACCTGACGGCAGCGCTGGGCGCCATCACGACCTATGGTGGGTATTGGCTCGTGATAGGAAGTTGCTCGATTTTTTTGACCAATACGAAGAAATCGAGAGAAGGAGGTGGCTAGGCACAAGGTGCATGAATCGCGGACAGGCTAGCTGAGGTAAGAGAAGTGAGGCGCCTGCAGAGTCTTTCTGAGGCACATTCATCCGTTTTGGCTTGGAGTTAGTTAATTTCACCCCGAATTTTACCTCGCCCATATAAATAGTCCTAAAATAAATTTTAAAAGGGCTAGACCTATTTTGGAGGTAAAAGACTACTGATGCACTTCGGGAGCACATGATCACATAGTTTTTCTCTCTTTCTTCCATAGTTTGTAGTTTAATGCTTTAAATTATTGATATTACTGTGAGCATGACTATGAATAGCTAATGTCATTATTTAGAGTTTTAACTGAGCCTTTTGTTGGATGAATTCTTGTTACGTTTAATATAATTAAGTCAACTTGTTCAACTATGTTATTAATTCAGTTGATTGAAGGGCCGTCAATTTATTCTATTTATTACATATTACTTGAGAGAAAATACGTATTTAGGCAGTTATTGAACAACGTCACTCTCTAGGTATATAAGAGATCAATACTGGGGGTTTAAAAGCAAAGTTAGAGATAATGAAGCTTTGATATGATTAGAGTGAGCGGTGAGAGATTGACTGCTAAGGTAGATCGAGAGAATACATCTATTAATTTATTTTGATTGTTCGAGAAAGAATTACATTAAGTAAATTGCTCACAACCAGTAGAGAATAAACTTGGCGAAGTTATAGATAGTGTAACGAGAAATATTCTAACAATTGGGAAAATCATAAATCTAGGCTTCTTTAATCTTGTCTATAGCACTTTGCACACTTAGTTGCTAATTTCTATATTTCCTTTGTTCGCAATTAGTAGAATAAATAATAAAAATTATTATTTGAATATTTTGAAAAGTCGATTTGCGTGAATCTTGTGATAGATAAAATTGATTGACAAGTTATTTCTCTTTGAGATTCGATATTCGAAGTTTAAAATCAAATTATATATACAACAACCGTTAGTCCTTTAATTAGATATAGTTAGGCGAGATCAAGCATTAACAAATAGTTTTGAAAAAATTACCTTTAATAAATAATTTTTAAGGCTTGCTAGTCAATAGAGGAATAATAAAATGGATCGAAAGTAGTTTTGTTTATTTGCCTACTCTAAAAGTAGCAAAGTAAAATCATTCATTTATCTTGGCTCCATTTGTCCATAAATTATTTTACTTTTTTTAATTTCGTTTTTCAAAAATGTGGTTGTCTATGAAATTTTGCAAGTATTTGAAAATTTCGAAAATGTGTTTTTCAAAAACCAAAATTTGTTTTGACCACTTTTTCAAAATTTTCAGAATTTTTTTTTCCTCACTCACAAAACTACAACAATTTTTCAAGTGAAATACGTCCAAACGTAATTTCCAATTCCAAATACTATTTTTTGATTAAACTCCAAACACTAATTTTTTCAAAAGCTATAATTTAAGTGTACAAACGCCTACTTAAATCTGTCGAAGTACAGTTTAATTTTCTCGCCTAGGTAATGCCTATTAATGGTGACAGGAATTTTTTTCCTTGTTTTCATGGAGAGGTGGTGAGGATATATATTAAGTAAATTAAAAAGGTCTAGATATGCCAATAAACTATACGAAATTGTACACATTTACTCATCGTTAAAAAGTGGACTCAGTCCTGCCCTTGTCGTGTATAAAGTGGGTCATATATGCCTTTTTTTTAACGTACCTCACTAATAAAATATTTAGCACCAGATTTTGACATGCGTCACAATCTGGTCCATTCCATCTATATTTTGATTTTAAAAAAATAAAACAACCTGACCCATCACTTTTATTTTATTAAACCGAACTGACCCCTTATTTTTTTTTAATAAACCCTAATCGTATTTTATTAATTTACTCTCTCATCTCGCTTTCTTCTCCCCTTTTATTTTAAACTATTATATCTAAACATACATAATGCATATAAAAATAGAGGAAATATCATGAGTATTCAACAAGTCATTAAATATAAAAAAAGAGGGAGGGTTTACTCTAGGGCTCGCAAATTATCGCGAATTTCTCCATGGATCTGCTCCATTTGTGGGTTCATTTGCAAGTCCAAATTCGCCATTTTTTAGGCCTTCAATTTTTTCCTCCTCCTCTTCTTTGTTTATTGCCGTATTAGAACCCCAAACAAATTCCTCATCGGCAGAACAAAAATATCCAACTCTGCAAAATTAAAAATCTACCCAGAATTCGCACCATTTTTAACAAATTAGAGATTACTAGTGGATACTTTTACAAATGACAAAAAATTGATAAATGACAGCTGTCAAGTTGAGTTTTTAACAAGGGATGAAAAATAGATAGAAGGAAAAGAAATTGGATTTGTGATGGTTTAGGGTTCTTGAAAGGAAAAAAAACGGGAAAAGAAGGGAAGAGAAAGAGAGGAAAAAAAGAATTGATTATTTGTGTGTTTGGTAATAAGGAAAACAGAAAAAGTGGGTTAATAATTGGGGTTTATTACAAATAATATCGGGTTGGGTCGATTTAGTAAAATTAGAGTGATGGGTCGGGTTGATTTATTATTTAAAATCAAGGTATAGATGGAACGTACCAGATTGTGACCATGTCAAAATTTGGTACTCAATATTTGATTAGTGATGTCTGTTAAAAATAAGGCATATGTGACCCACTTTATACACGACAAGGGCAGGACTGAGTCCACGTATTAATGACGGTCAAATGTATACAATTTCATATAGTTTACTGACATATGGGGACCATTTCCATTAAGTAAATAATAGTGAACAGAAAATGATAAGTATAACTTGATTTTGGAAATGAATCATACATTTTGAAGATAAATGATTGTTTACCCGTTAAAAGGTAGAGTTGAATTTATATGCAGTTTATAGACAAGTGAATTAATTTGATCATAAAATAATAGATGAATTAAATAAAAATATAATACTTAGCCTTGAAATGGAAATAAAGTAGAAGAAATAGTAATACCGGGAGCAGGGCTTCCGGGCACAATAGCAACAATATCAATAAACAAGAAGTTAAAATTATATTGAGCTTTGAATAGAGTGTAGCGTATGTTTTTCAGAAAATTCGTGTCATTTACAATGATAATAGAGCTCACGATTTATAGCTACACCTAGGGAACAAGGTCCAAGGATCAAGCCTCTCTTTAATGTCAATTATGAGGGCCATTGAAGAGTGTGTAACGGCAAGCACTGAATGCCATATTCCTTGTAACGAGCCGTGTACTTAATGTTGTAGAATATTTCTCATTAAATGCTACCGGATGACAGACATTTATTTCATCTTTATGAGTATCATTCTCTCTGGTAACAGACATGATCGTTGCCTTCGGATTCAACTAGATTTTGTCTTCGGCTCCACGTGTTATTTCCTCACGAGATCATTTAATATAAACATATTTTACCCTATACCAGTAGTCCCCATGCTTTTCGGTTGAATGACTTTGTGTCACCAGTAAGTCGGTAGAAACACCTTCTTGGGCGAGAAATCCACTGACCCCCTATAAAAAGTTTCTGACGGTTTGATTTGATACACGTCTCTCCGTATTTAATGCCTCGAACACGCGTCATCCCACGATTTAAGCCGTCTACACCATTACTTATACTCATCACCCTCCTTCATTTACATTTCATAATACTCTAAAGTTTCTCAAACTTTCTTTACTCAACTCATACTTCGTCTTTAACCTTTCTTTAACATTTTTCTTTGAAAGAAAACCTTTCCGGTAAAAAATGGCCTCTTCTTCCAAGAAACCTATTTCTTCAAAGAACAAAGGTAAAGCTAATGATGTTTCTCTCCCTACGGTGAGTACCATCATCCCAAAGGGTCTAGTTACTACCAAAGATTTTGAAGAAACGTATCCTTCTACTCACTCTCGTACATGGGCTGTTAGCATATACCCTTCTTCCATCTGTCTTTTCAGTATCCCTGCTGTGAAGGAAGACTACCACTGTCAAGATTTGGACATTATCTCTCCCAACCTGGCGGAGTGGATAACCTTACCCAAGAAGGGTTTTACGTATTTTTACACGTATCCTTTAACTTTGGCAGCATTTTCTTTGAGTGGAGAGCTTGACTCCGTCATCGTGGAGTTCTGCCTCTACTACCAGGTTTGCTTGGCACAAGTAAGTCCTTCCGTGTTGAGGAAAATCACTTGTCTTTGGCACCTGTTCCAGGAGACATGGGAAGAGCTATCCCTAGCTCGAGTGATGAACCTCTACTCCCCCAAGATCTTCCACGGGGGAATGATAAATTTTAGCAAGCGTGGCCACTATTATCTTCTATCCAGCATGAATAATGACAATGACCGTGGGTGGATGGAACAGTTTGTTTTTGTTGCCACCAGCGACAACATCGTGACCATGGCTCCAGCCTTTCCAGAATTATGGAATTGCACTCATAATTCTACCATTAGTTTTTTCTTTCGTTAAAGATCATTCCACATCGTTATTAACCCTTATTCTTTTACTTAATTTAGTGACTCGGTGGGTTCCTCCTAGGGTTGAAGGCTTGGACAAATGGGTCCAAAAAATTTTGGACGTTACTATGTCCGAAACCTGCACATGAAAATACTTGTCCCTTAAATACAGGTGGAAGGCCAAAAATCATGGTAAGTCAAACTCACCTTGTTTTTACCTTTTCATATAAGGAAGTGGTTTGACCCTTCTATCTATTGAATTCAGGTCTACGCCAGGGCTTATTTGTCGTCCCGAGGAGGACCCTCTGGTTAATCCTGCTGATGCGGTGAGGTTGTTGCAGAAGGATTTTACATAGACAGGTGCCTTCGGGCTTGCTTCTGGTGTGAGTGCTTCTCCTCGGAGTCCCTGGCCGGAGAACAAACAACAAAAGAGAAGAAATTCCTCCACGGCCCGGGGAAAGAATAAGAGGGCAAAGAATGTTGCTTCCGAGTCATCTCCGAAAGTTATGGTGACAAGCCCCCACCCGGGACCTCCATAGACACCATGATGATTGATGATGAAGGGGAAGCCAGGACGGGGATTCTCTACATATAAGACGACGAACATCCTCAGCTCAAAAGGNGGGGGGGGGGGGGGGGGGGGGGGGGGGGGGGGGGGGGGGGGGGGGGGGGGGGGGGGGGGGGGGGGGGGGGGGGGGGGGGGGGGGGGGGGGGGGAGTTTGAGATGGCGGAAAAGGCCAACTCCCATTTTTGGATCCCAATCACTGTGCCCGATACCGTGAGGTTGAGTACCGGATCCCTGTCGTCTTTGATTGACGAGTAACCAATAACTAGCACTACGCTTGCTGCAACCACTTCTTATCTTTCAAGGCCATCAGCTTCATCTCCTTCTTTATCAACTCTTCCTTTACCACCAGCTGTCCGAGAAGAGGATGTTCCTCTCCCCCATTCCCTAGTTCATGGGAACTTGGGGAAAAATTATGCCGCCCCCTAAGAAGATCCTCAAAGGAGGAGAAGCGTTACTCTCTCGGTCTCTATTAGGTGCAATCTGCTGTCCCGACCGGTGGAACTTGCTAACTATCTGAAGCCTTTGGCTTCAGAAAAAGATAGGGAAAAGATACAAGCTCTCTCTGGAGAGTGTTTGTTGAACAATGCTATGCACAATGCCGCATGCGGTATATTCTTCTTTTCCTTCATTATCTATTCTATATTTGATATAGTAGTATTTTGAGTTTGCATATTTTGTTTTGCATGCCAATTTTCTTGCTTTCGAGGGCTTCGAAAGGTTGATTCGAGATAAAAAGGAACTTAGCTCCGAGCAAGATCAAATTTTGGTCGAGCGGCACCAAATTTCTACTCGCCTCTTAAAATTAGAAGCTAAAGCTGCCGAGGCTGTTGTGTTAGAGGCTCGGTTGCAGCAAAGCGAGCAAAAAGTAGAGACCTTAGCCAATAGATCGTCCCGTTGAGGGTTCAATTTGAAGAGGCTAGGGACAAATGGGCTGAAGTCCATAGTGTTATATTTGTTGCATCTGAATGCGAGGCTGCCTCTGCTCAAAGCATAAATAATTTAGGGATGGACTTGAACTATAAAGTTGAAGAACTTGTTGTTGTCGGGGTGAAGTGTAACGACCCGGCCGGTCGTTCAAAGAGTTTAGCCCGTTTCCCCCATTTCTGCTTCATTGCTTCTGTGGTTCATCTCTTTTTGTGTGGTTTCGGGTTGGTTGGCTCGGGTTTAGAGTGGTCGTCGTGAGAATTAAGTCACTTAGCCTCTTAAATGATCTTAATAGTTGGAAAAGTCAACCGGGAGTTGACTTATAGGTAAGCGACCTCGGAATGCGGATTTTATGAATCAAATAGCTTCGTTAGGTGATTTGGGACTTATGAGTGTGTTCAAAATATAGTTTTGAGGTCCGGTGTAGAATTAGGCTTGAATTGTCGAAAATTTGTTTTTGGCGATTTCCGGTCGGCAGTGGAAAATAGACTATCAGGGTCGGAATGGAATCTCGAAAGTTGGAGCAGGTTCGTAATGTCATTTTGGATATGTGAGAAAATTTTCAAGTCAATCGGATGTGTTTTGGTTGGTTTCGGCATCCTTGGTGAATTTAGAAATTTTAAAGTTCCTAGGCTTGAATGTGATGTGATTTTTGTTTTTTTTTGCGTTGGTTTGGTGTTTCGCGGGCTCGACTAAGTTTGAATAAGGTTATGGGACTTGTTGGTATTTTTGTTGGGGTCCCGAGGGTCCTGGGATGATTTCGGATAGCCATCGGAGGATTTTGAGTTCGAAATAGCAACTGATGCTGCTGGTGTGATCGCACCTGTGGATAGGGGACCGCAGGTACGGGCCCGCAGAAGTGGACAAGGCTACGCAGATGCGGAATTTGGCTGGATCAGTGAAGGTCGCAGATGCGGACGTGGGGCCGCACATGCGGTGTCGCAGGTGCGGATATGGAATCGCAAGTGCAGAAGTTCGACCTTTAGTGTATTCTCGCAACGGGTCCGCAGGTGCGAGATTTAGGCCGCAGGTGTAGAACTCCTGGGCAGAACATATAAAAAGGTCCCTTAGCGAATTTTGGTCATTCTTTCACCATTCTTATTCGGGTTTGAAGCTTTGAAGGGTTTTTGAAGAGGGAAATCGATAGTTCTTCATTGAGGTAAGGATTTTGGACTTAAAACTCGTTTATATGTTATTAAAGATCTGACTAGTGGTGAAAATTGGGGAAAATCAGTGCTAAAAATGGGTAATTAGGGCTTGTAATTAAGAGACCTTAAAATGGGAATTTGAGGGGTCATTTGGACTCTGATTTCAGTGTTCTTGGTATGTATAGACTTGCGGGAGGATGAGGATTCTTGTGGTGTAAATTTTATCGAGTTCTGAAACATGGGACCGGGGGTCGGGTTTGATCAATTTCGGGATTCTTGGGTAAATTTGGTACTTCTCGAATGGGTTTCATTCCTTGGAATATTATAATGATATGAATATGATTTTTGGTAGATTTGGAGCACTCGAAGGCCCAATCTAGAGGCAAAGGCATTGAGGTCTAGGTTTTTATCCGGTTTTAAGGTAAGTAACATTTCCAAACTTGGTTCTGAGGGTTCGAAACCTCGAGCTAAATGATTTATGACTATAATTGAGGTGACGCAAATGCCAAGTGACGGGCGTGCGGGCGTGCACCGAGTATTTGTGGCCTGGCTCATCCCATGGAGTTTTTCTAGTAGCTATTATTGATCGATATCCGCACTTCTATTAATGAAGTAATTGTGAACCTGTTAGAAATCATGTTAAGTATAAATGCTAGTGTTCACGCCGAAAATGCTGAGACCCAAGTGGTCATATATTACTGTCTCATTTTGTGATTATTTGATTTCATATACTCGGTCATGTTATAGCATATAACTTCATATCTCAGTCTTAGTATTGTTAATTATATGCATACTTATCATTGTTTCGGGTTGATGGAGGCATCTGTGATCCATGTGAGTGAGACTGGAGAGTAATGACTGAGTGAGACCGAAATCCCTGTTATTGAGACAGTTATGAGATCGGACTGCACACCGCGATGATACTTAAATCATGCCTTCGTTGGCTTGATTTAGCGCTTGGGCCACTAGGGCCCCTCCAGAGTCTTTAAACCCCCAGTGAGCGCATTGGTGTTGAGGGATGGATTTTCCATGGGCATGGATTGTGTCCGAAGTTGATGTTATGTGAGGGATGGATCATCCTTGGACATGGATCTTGTCCGAGTGTTGTATTCCGGAGATGAACTTTCTCCATTGGGCTGGATTGGCCTTTTTCCTCAGTGCGGAGTGACTACGGTCACTGATGATTATGTACCTTCCGGGATGGACCATCCCTGGGACTGAGAGCCATATACGGTACTGAGTGGACTATTATGTGAGGGTTTTGAGCACTATGTGCATTTCCACACTGGTTTCATATATTTATACGATGGCATGTAGAGTAGTCCGACATACTTGGCATATTTTGGTATATTTTCTGATAAACTGTTAGCATGTCTAATTTCTGTATAGTGTCTGTTGTAAATTCTGAGGTTTAGACCGTCACTACCTCTCAGTCCGTAGTCTGGGTTCTTTACTTCTGAGTTGGTATACTCACGTTACCCCCTGCACCTTGTGTGTATATCCAGGTACACCGGAACCCGGTAGTGGATACTAATCAGCTGTCAGAGTTTCATTGGAGTCGTGGAGGTAACAACTGAAAATCGTGACCTCGTCTTCTCTTTCTTATTCTACCTGTTATTCTTTATTTTGAGACTATGTTTTCCATTTCTCCTTTTTCTTGCTTTATGTTATAGTAGCTCATGACTGAGTGACACTGGATCCGGGGTTGGAGATTTTAAATTTTTGTTTTAGATATTGGTTTAAACTTCAGATTATTAGTATTATTAGTAATTTCGTTTAAAATTGTATTTTTACTGGAATTTGAATTTAGCTTAGACAAAATGGGTGGCTTGCCTGGTTCTAACACAGGCGCCATCACGACTCCGAAATTGGGTCGTGACAAGTTGGTATCAGAGCTCTAGGTTAAATAGGTCTCACCAGTCATGAGCAGGTTTAGTAGAGTCTTGCGGATCGGTACAGAGACGTCTGTACTTATCTTCGAGAGGCTACAGAACCCTTAGGAAAAGTCTCACATTCTTAAATTCTGTCATGCGAATCTATTGATTTCTGGAACTAAACTTCTGTTGTTTCATTCTCTCACAGATGGTGAGGACTTAGATACCGATAGGGGTGATCAGACACCAGCTGGATCGGCGGGGGGTCGAGGCCGTGGTCGAGGCCATGGCCAAGGGAGGGGTGAAAGCCGTACAGCAGCCGGGACAACACCTGTGGACCCTCCTACTATTCAGGATTAGGTTCCCGTCGTTGAGATTCCAGCGGGACAAGCTCAGGCACCGACAATGCCTATTATGATTCCGGGTCTTCAGGAGACCGTTGCTCAGATTCTGACTGTGTGCACCAGTCTTGCACAGGTAATCGCCATGTCTACTACTGCCGCTACTTCCCAGGAGGGGGGAGGCACTCAGACTCCAGCTGCTCGGACATCTGAGCAGGTTACTTAGGGGATTTAGACACCGGGGGCAGCTCCAGTCCAGTCGATTTCCCCAGCCCAGGATTTTCTGGTCCCAGATTTTTAGTAGACTTCAACCTCCGATTTTCAGTGGTACTGAGGGTGAGGACGCCCAGGGCTTTTTGGACAAGTGTTAGAGGATCCTTCGCACAACAGAGATACTGGAGGCTAGTGGGATCCCATTTACTACTTTCCCGTTCGTAGGAGCTGCACTCGCTTGGTGGGAGGCCTATGAGAAGCGTAGACCTGCTGATGCAGCGCCCCTTACCTGGCGTCAGTTCTCCATTCGATTCCTGGAGAAGTATATACCACAGCTCCGCAGGGAGGAGCTGCACTAGGAGTTCGAGCAGTTGCGTCAGGGGGACAGGACCGTGATGCAATATGAGATGAGGTTCTCCGAGTTGTCCCATCATGCTATTTGGCTAGTTCCCACGGATAGGGATAGGATAAGGAGGTTCGTTGATGGCCTCACTTATCAGCTTCGGATTTTTCTTACCAGGGAGAGGGTATCTGGCGCTTCTTTTGATCAGGAGGTCTACATTGCCAGAGAGATTGAGTCGGTTCCCCGCCAGGAGAAAATGGAGAGGGAGGCCAAGAGGTCTCGAGGATCTAGGAGTTTTGGTGGGGTTCCTTCAGGGGGGAAGCCTCAGCCCGGTAGAGGCCATCCATTCAGGCAGGCTCAGCCAGGTCGCTCAAGTTTTCGTGGTGGATTAGTTGGTCATGATCCTCACAACTCACATCAGATGCACCCATCTTTCAGTGCCCTGCCAGCTTAGAGTTCATCTTGGACACCATCGGTTCAGAGTTCATCTATGCCTGGTTCTTCTAGTGGTTATCTTGGTGCTAGGGGTTCCCTTCAGTCCCCAATGCTATTCTCCGAGAGGGGTTGCTTTGAGTGTGGAGATGTGGGCCATATCAAGAGGTTTTGTCCCTGTCTTGCGAGAGGTACTTATCATTAGAGGGTAGGTTTTGTAGCTGCACCACCCGCCCAGGAAGCTAGAGGTGGGGGTCAGACAGGTAGGGGTCGCCCTATAGGGGGAGGTCAACCCAATGGTGATCAGTACCGATTTTATGCACTTTCAGCCATACTAGATGCGATGGCTTCGGATGCCGTGATCCTAAGCATTGTTTCAGTCTGTCACGAGATGCTTCAGTTTCTATTTGATTCTGGTTTTTCATATTCACATGTTCATCATATTTTAGCCCATTCTCTGGATACGCCCCGTGAATCTTTTGTTACATCTGTCCATGTGCTCGCCCTTGTGGGTGATGTTGTTATTACAGACCGCGTGTGTCGGTCGTGTGTGGTACCTATTGAGGGTCTGGAGACCCGGGTGGATGTGCCATTTCTGAGTATGGTCAATTTCGACGTAGTTCGATCAGATAGATGATGATACTTTTAGGTATGACTTGATGTAGGTGTTTTGCACTGAATCAGATTGTTTGACTCCGTAGAGCTATTGTGGGGGTTTCAGTTAATGGATATTGGGTTTATCTGTGCTCCGGGATGACCTAGTAGTTACCCATCCCTTCTTCGGGGTGTGGTGATTCGTTGGTTTTAGGCACACATGGTGTTGTTCTGTTGTGGTCTTCTAGAGGAGTTGATTAAGGTAAAGTAGCTGAGTATCATAGAGTTTGGACGTATGGATTGTGTTCCTTCAGATTCGTGTGATTTGGTTCTTCATTGTGTGAGGAATTCTTAGCATTGCATTGTGGTGTTACCCGTTAATAATGAGAGACGGTTCTCTTGTTTGGTATCATTTTTCATGTTGGGTACATTTGGGGTATTGTCTATTGGGCCACGGACTGCACAGGTTATGGCTTTAGGTGGTATAATGTGTCCTATTACTGGAGTGGTTATGTCAGATGAGAGGAGGTCATTGAACCTAGGATAGGTATTATCGGATCTGTTTGCGGCATTTTTGGGAGAAGGTTGACGTTGATCGGCTTAGAAGTTTTGCTATATTTCCTGTCGAAGGGAGAGGGTTCCATCACTTGTTGATACGACGAATGGTTATGGATTCGACGTGTTTCTCTCATCATTGGCAGTATATTGAGGTGTTATAACGGATCCCTATTCAATGTCGAGTTTATTACCGGCATTTGGGTGGCTTGGGCATCTGTTGTGATTTGAGCTTATCATTAGGAGTGTTCGAGATAGGTGATATACCATGTGACTTCGTCTTGAGTTATGAATCTAGTTGGGTACAACATGCTCAGGCACATACAGTGTGTGGAGGCGTGATTCTAATCTTGTAGATAAGTTCTGACGTGGAATTTGGGTTCTAAAGTGTAGGGATTATGTTGGATATAGTGGCATTCGAATATGTTGTGTTATTAGATCGGTGCGGGGTAGGGTGACGTAGGGTCACCCCCGAGTATGTGCATGGTAAGGATATTCGGCAGTTTGATGGCTTTTGGAACAACCCTTGGCACGTTCGAGGACGAACGTTTGTTTAAGAGGGGGAGAATGTGATGAACCGGCCAGCCGTTTCGAGAGTTTAGCCCTTTTCCCCCATTTTTGCTTCATTTCTTGTGTGGTTCATCTCTTTTTGTGTGGTTTTGGGTTGGTTGGCTCGAGTTCAGAGTGGTCATGTGAGAATTAAGGCACTTAGCCTCTTAAATGAGATTAATAGTTGAAAAAGTCAACTAGGAGTTGACTTATAGGTAAATGACCTCGAAATGCGGATTTTATGGATCGAATAGCTTTGTTAGGTGATTTGGGACTTAGGAGTGTGTTCGGAATGTAGTTTTGAGAGCCGGTGTAGAATTAGGCTTGAATTGGCGAAAGTTAGTTTTTGGTGATTTCCTGTCGGCACTGGAAAATAGGCTATCGAGGTCAGAAAGGAATTTCAGAAAGGCTATCGAGGTTCGTAATGTCATTTTTGATATGTGTGGAAATTTGCAGGTCAATCGGATGTGTTTTAGTTGGTTTCAGTATCCTTGGTGAATTAAAAATTTCAAAGTTCCTAGGCTTGAATTTGATGTGATTTTTAGTGTTTTTGCGTTGTTTTGGTGTTTCGAGGACCCGACTAAGATTGAATAAGGTTATAGGACTTGTTGGTATTTTTTGTTGGGTTCCCGAGGGGCCTAGGATGATTTCGGATAGCCATCGGAGGATTTTGAGTTGGAAATAGCAATCGATGCTGCTGGTGCTGGTGTGATCGCACCTACAGATAGGGGACTGCAGGTGCGGGCCCGCATAAACGGACGAGGCTCCGCAGATGCAGAATTTGGTTGGATCAGTGAAGGTCGCAGATGCAGACATGGGGCCACACCTGTGGTGTCGCATGTGCGAAAATGGAGTCGCAGGTGCAGAAGTTCGACCTTTAGTGTTTTCTCGCAGGTGCACACCTGGGACCGCAGGTGCGGGTCCGCAGGTGCGAGATTTAGGCCGCAGGTGTGGAACCCCTGGGCAGAACATATAAAAAGGGCCCTTAGCGAATTTTGGTCATTCTTTCACCATTCTTATTCGGGTTTGAAGCTTTTGAAGGGTTTTTGAAGAGGGAAATCGATAGTTCTTCATTGAGGTAAGGATTTTGGACTTCAAACTCGTTTATACGTGATTAAAGGTCTGATTAGTGGTGAAAATTGGGGAAAATCAGTGCTAAAAATGGGTAATTAGGGCTTGTGATTAAAAGACCTTAATATGGGAATTTGAGGGGTCATTTGGACTCCGATTTCAGTGTTCTTGGTATGTATAGACTCGTGGGACGATGAGGATTCTTGTGGTGTAAATTTTATCGAGTTTCGAGACGTGGGCCCGGGGGTCGGGTTTGATCAATTTAGGGTTTTTTTGGGTAAATTTGGTAATTTTTTGATGGGTTCATTCCTTGGCATATTATAATGATATGAATATGATTTTTGGTAGCTTTGGAGCACTCGGAGGCCACGTCTAGAGGCAAAGACATTGAGGGCTAGGTTTTTAGCCAGTTTTAAGGTAAGTAACGTTTCCAAACTTGGTTATGAGGGTTTGAAACCCCGAGCTAAATGATTTATAACTATAATTGAGGTGACGCACATGCCAAGTGACGGGCGTGCGGGCATGCACCGAGTATCTGTGGCCTGGATCATCCCATGGCACTTGTCTAGTAGCTATTACTGATTGATAGCCACACTTCTATAACTTGTTAGAAATCATGTTAAGTATAAATGCTAGGCTTCACGCCGAAAATGCTGAGATCTGAGTGGCCGTATATTACTGTCTCATTTTGTGATTATTTGACTTCATATACTTAGTCCTGTTATAGCATATCACTTCATACCTCAGTCTCAGTATTATTAATTATATGCATACTTATCACTATTTCGGGCTGATAGAGGCATCTGTGATCCATGTGAGTGAGACTGGAGAAAAATGAATGAGTGAGGTCGAGACTCTGTTATTGAGACAGTTATGAGATCGTACTGCACACCGCAGCAATACTTAAATCATGCCTTCGTTGGCTTGATATAGCGCTTGGGCCACTAGGGACCCTCCGGAGTCTTTACACCCCCAGTGAGCGCATTGATGTTGAGCGATGGATTTTCCCTGGGCATGGATCGTGTCCGAAGTTGATGTTATGTGAGGGATGGATCGTCCCTGGACATGGATCTTGTCCAAGTGTTGTATTCTGGAGATGGACTTTTTCTGTGGGGCTGAATTGGCCTTTTTCCTCAGTGCGGAGTGAATACGGTCACCGATGATTATGTACCTTCTGGGATGGACCTTCCCTGGGCATGAGATCCATATACGGTACTGAGTGGATTGATGTGTGAGGGTTGTGAGCACTATGTGCATTTCCACACTGGTTTCATATATTTATATGATGGCATGTAGAGTAGTTCGGCATACTTGGCATATTTTGGTATATCTTTTGATAAACTGTTAGCGTGTCTAATTTCTGTATATTGTCTATTGTTAATTATGAGATTTAGTCTGTCACTACCTCTTCGTCCGTAGTTTGGGTTCGTTAATTCTGAGTTAGTGTACTCACGTTACCCCCTGCACCTTGTGTGCAGATCCAGGTACACCGGGACCCGGTAGTGGATACTAGTAGCTGTCAGAGTTTCATTGGAGTCGTCGAGGTAGCAGCTGGCGATCGCGACCTCATCTTCTCTTTCTCATTCTACCTGTTGTTCTTTATTTTGAGACAATGTTGTCCATTTTTTCCTTTTCCTTGCTTTATGTTATAGCAGCTCATGACTGAGTGACACTGGATCCGGGGTTGGAGATTTTAATGTTGTGTTTCAGATGTTGGTTTAAACTTCAGATTATTAGTATTATCAGTAATTTCATTTAAAATTGTATTTTTACTGGAATTTGAATTTAGCTTAGACAAGATGGGTGGCTTGCCTTAGTTCTACGACAGGCGCCATAACGACTCCGAAATTGGGCCATGACATTAAGTATGCCCAATTAGAAGAGAAGTATAAGAAGACCATTGAGCATAATAGACTTTTCATCTCTACTATCCGTGATCTCAATGTCAGCCTCCGGTCTATTAGATCTGTGCGGGAAAATCTTTCTACCAAGGTTGACCAACTTAAAGAAGAACTCAAGCGCCGAGCAGCTTCCCTCGTTGTTAAAAAGACATATGTTATGTAGAGCATGAGGAGAAAATCTTGGAAGAGGCCAAAACAGGTGTCATTAACTTTATTGTCAAAATCGCTAAAGTATGTGAGCTGGAGTCAACTTCTAAAAGGGGTCTTCCTCCCAGGCCTGATCCTACCGATTCTTCTGGTTTCAGTTTTGAATTCTCGGTAACTGAAGAGGAACCGGAAGGCGATGATGCTAAAAGACAAAATGATGAAGGCTAAGACATAGAGCCGGCGTTAGATCTACCCACTTCTCCTGGGGGCGCGGATGATTCTATTCCTCCGGGTTCTGATCGTGCAAGGCTTTGAGTGCATTTTCGCACAAAAGCGTTCCGAAATCAACCCTTCATCGTGAGGCTTTTCATAAGAGAGGTCCTTATTATGTCTACGGTGCTTTTGGAGAGGACTCGCATGTTTATTACAGCACTAGCATTTGAAGTACTTGTTTTACTTTCAAATGACAAAATCAATTCATCGTTCAAACAAGAAACAAGATAGAAATAAAAGGACTTTACTTTATTCCTTCCATTTACAAAAGTACATAAGTATTCGTTATGCTAAAAAGAAATTTCCATTTCTTGTGGCTAATTGTACAACTTGTTTCTACGGGGTTGGCCGCGCAGTCCCTGGTTCTGATGATATAACTATGCTTCTGGGTTTCATATTCCGGTCGAAGCGGTAGTCGTTGTTGCCGTATCCTCATATCACCCCTCCCCCCGTGTTCGAATGCGAAGAATGTGTGTTTGAATACTGGAAGTTTAACACCTTCGAGGATTCCACTAGTGAGTTGATAGATAATCTTTAGTTCGGTGACAAACTTCACTTCTCTTAGGAAATTATGATATCGAGCCAAATACTATCTAACAATCCTCTAGTGGCTTGCACTTGTAAATGGTCGGGTAATCTTTGTTCTATAGAAAACTTAACTTCTCGGTAAGAACTTTGATACTAAGCAAAAGATTAGCTAACCGCTCCGGAGTGGTTCTTTACTTGTGTGCATTGTCATTAAGTGGTCTTGTTCCTGCTGTTGAAACTTCCTTTGTAGTATTCTTTCCGTTGCTGCCTCGTTAAAAACCTTGCTAGAAAAATCCAATTTGGACAAAAGCTGGACGAAGGGAAAAAAAGTGCAGCACATACTTTCAGTACATGTGATATTCATCAGCAATAGTATCTCTTGAGGTGTGCAACGTTCCAGTTGCTTGGCAACTTTTATCCATCTTGATTCTCCAACTCGTATGATCCTTTCTCGGTGACAGCTGAAACCCGGTAGGGGTCTTCCCATGGTGGACCTAGCTATCCTGCATTGATTTCCCAGGTTTTTTGAGTTACTTTTCTTAAAACCAATTCACCTACTTTGAAATAATAGAGGTTGGCTCTTCGATTGTAATATATTTCTATTCTCTGCTTTTGAGATGCCAAACTTCTATGCGCCAAGTCCATGCATTCATCGAGCAGCTCCAAATTGTCTAACATTGCTTCATTGTTTGCTTCTTCATTTTCTTGTAAGTATCTCAAGGTAGGATCCCTTACTTCCACTAGGATCCGGGCTTCTGATCCGTACACAAGGGATAAAGAAGTCTCTCCCGTGCTCGATTTGGTGAACCAATGGTGCGTAGCATTGACACTTAACGTATTTTTTTAGGAAAAATTTGACAGACTTGTTCCATTCGGATCTAATAGTATCCTGCCCTTACCAATTTTAGTACTAAGGAATCTGCGCCCGAATGATTTCCACAGATCCCTTCGTGGACTTCTCTCATAACATAATTAGCTTCGGAGGCTCCCAAACATCGGGCCAGTGGGGTTGCAAAGATTTCCTGTACAATTGGCCTCCTTTGAAACTATACCGCGCTGCATTAGCACGCAGCGCCCAGGATTCCTTGAGATCTTCAGGAAGATTTCCGTGCTTTAGGTAATCGGTGATCTTATTCTTCCAGTCCCGGACCAAATTAGTCGCATTTACCTCGTAGGATCTATATGCATCCAAAACCAACTGCATAAGTTGTACGACCGTACCGAAGTACGATCCCTTCTTTTTGTTGACGAGCCAAGGCTAGCTAATGCGTCTTCTTCTGCATTTTCTTCCCTCAAGATATCCGTGATTGACCACTCTTGGAACCGCAAGCAGAGCCTGAACCTTCAC
Source organism: Nicotiana paniculata (assembly GCA_005239505.1). Taxonomy (NCBI): domain Eukaryota; kingdom Viridiplantae; phylum Streptophyta; class Magnoliopsida; order Solanales; family Solanaceae; genus Nicotiana; species Nicotiana paniculata. The sequence continues at coordinate 101,494 of ML332555.1, read as the reverse complement.
TATGTATTGCTGGATGCGTTCCTCTTTGGCTTCGGAGATACGTATACCTGATTTACTGTTGGGAGTCGCATTTGATTTCTATGACCTCGGAGTCTATTCCTCGCGCATTGATAATAGGCTAGATTCATGTAGTTAGCATCTATTTATACTCCAACTTCATTATGCTTCACTGTCCTAGGAAGGGTAAATGATGTTAAAACGTTTCTAATTGTGGATTTTATGTTTCGCAGGAGCAAGTTGTGCTTATGAGAACCTAGGATGGTGTTTAGAGCTAAATTAAAGTGAGAAAGACCCATTGGAGTTAAGATCGTGTGAAGGAAGGAAGAAGAAATGCAAAGGCAGAATGATAGGCCATTAGCGCGGCCATAGCGCGTTCATTAGCGTGGCCGCACTAGCCCATGTGCAATAGGCAGATTGGAAGGCCATTAGCGCCTAGTAGCATGACCGCGCTATCGCATTAGTCAGAAACATAACACATTGCCTTTAGCGCAGCCAGTAGCGCGACCGCGCTAGGCCAGTTTCGCATGCGTTATTTCTGGGGTAAAATTGGAAGCTTTGGGACAATTCCATTTAACCTATAAAAGGTCCAGCTCGCCCAAAGAAAGGATATCTAGGTTCTAAACTTGTTTTTAGAGCAATTTTGAGGAGGAAAACAAGTGTGAGAAGACAAGGCTACAATTATCGTTTTTTCTATTCTCCATCTTTTGTCATTATTTTGGGGATGATGAATTATTCTATGATTTCTTTGTATTTTAGCATGAGTAGCTAAACAATTAGTCTAGGGTTGATGGCACAAATTGTTAGATGAAGTTTTGACTCAACATTATTATAATCGATCAGGGTTTAATCTAAGATTGTTCAACTATGCTTTGTATGGTTATTAATTGAATGGGCCCTTGATTAATCTTGTCTAATTGCTTGGTGTTGCTTGAGAAGAATACCAGGTTAGATTGTTGTTGAAAAACACCACTTTTGGGTAATTGAAGAGATTCATTACTTGAATTTAAAAGTGGGGTTAGAGATAACGAAACTTTGGTGGGATAAATTAGAGCTGCATAAATTATCAGCTAGAGTAGTTTGAGAGAATGATCTACTAAATTATTGTAGTTGATCGAGAGATAATTTCAGTAACCCATAGCTCATAATCCTCCTAGAGTAACATGGTGAGATTATAGCAAAAGAGTCAGAATTAGTCTAGAAATTGGGGGAATCACTGCCCTAGACCTTTATACCATTGAGTTATCTTTAATATTAAATATTGTTAGTTTTTAATATCAGTCTCTTTAGTTAATAAATCCAAACAATTATAGATAATAATACTGCACCCGAAAATTGTTTGAGCTTATATTAGCATCACTGGGAGTTGTACTAGATAGGTTAGTTCCCTGAGGATTCGACTCTGGACTTTAAACCGGATTATATTTGCAGCGACCGCTTTATCTTTTAGAAGGCATAGTTGGGAGTGATCAAATTTTGGCGCCGTTGCCGGGGAACTAACGGTGTTATTTGTTATAACTCAGAAGTATTGCTAGAATTATTAGTTTAGCTCAATTTTCCACGGTGTTAAAAAAATTTTCATTGAAATTCTCACGGTTGAATTCTTCTGTGATGTAGGTGTATGCCTAGAAACTCTTCGAGGACTGGTGAACTTCTTGAAGGACTCTCAAACCCCAAGAAAACATTCTGGGAATTAAACCGTGCTAACAAGAAGGACAAACACTTATTGCAGCTTGAAATGGAAAACGCAGATGACGTCAACGCAAACAACCGGGTACCTCTTGTACCAAACGATGGAGTGGTGGCACCTCTTGTGCCAGAAGCTGCACTCTATGATTGGGCACAACCAACAGCTAACAACCTAGCCACTGCCATTACTGTTCCCCAAATACAAGCGGAGACATTCCATATCACCAGCAACATGATGCATCTTCTTTAGAATAAGGGATTGTTTTCCGGGTCACACATTGAAGATCCTCAACAAACCGGAGAAATTTTTTGTCGATTTGTGTGACCCAAAGGCAGCCAAATGTGACCCCGGAAGCCATCAAGCTGCTACTGTTCATGTTCTCAGTGATTGGGGAAGCTCGGACTTGGGTGAATTCACTCCTAATAAAATCCATTGCCACGTGGGAGGAATTAGTCAAGCAGTTCTTGAATAAGTTCTACCCCCCAACAAGACTGCAAGACAGATTGACGAGATATTGCAGCACAAGCAGAAGCCCACTGAAACCTTGCAGGAGACTTGGGAAAGATTCAAAGGGATGCTAGTGAAGTGTCCTCACCATGATATTCCAGACCAAATGCTCGGCCAGAGATTCTACATGGGGCTAGCGGACAATTTGAAAGAAAATTTAGACGCTTCAGCTGGGGGTGCTTTTCTGAGCAAGACATTTACTGAGTGCAAAATCCTTCTTGATAAGATGGCCCAGAATACAGGATGGATGATGATAGGTATGACCCTGACACCGATAGTGCATTCATTTCCTCTTGACCCAAATAATTCACATGCAAATAACATAGCCACACTCATGACCCATATGAGTATACTGACGAAGAAGATTGACGATATGGGTACAAAGCTAGTGCATATCGTTGATACAACAAATGGAGGACTGTGTACCCCTTGCATCAATTAGTCTTATGTGTGTTCATGTAGTGGAAAAAGTGACAACCAGGGTCCCAGAGAGGATATGAATTATGTTAACAACTTTGGGGGTCAGAGGCAAGGAGGACAACAATGGGGGACAACACCCAACCAACAGTACAGACCTAAAATGCCACAACCTGGAGGTGTAGGGCGACAAGGCCAAGTGGTTCCATATCAAAGACAACAAGGCTATCAGCAGCAGAACCATCAACAGTTGAAATATCAACCACACCATTAGCAACGAGACAGCAACATGGTGAAGATTAGGGGTATGTTGCAACAACTCATTGGCACGAATAGTAAGATGCATGAAAAGATGACAGTACACGATTCAACAATTAATGGTATTGAAACTCAACTGGGGGAGTTTTCCATGGCCTTGAATAACCGCCCCCAGGGGGCTTTACCGGCCGACACAAAAGTTAATCCAAAGGAGCAAAACTCGAATCAACTGATGGCAGTTAGTCTTAGGAATGGGAGAATTTAGACAGGGAGAAAGAGGTTTCTCAACCCAGAAGAGAGACTACACCAACCACTCCAGTTCCAGTTGAGATAGATGAATCAGCAGAACTCACTAAAGCGGTGGTTGAACAAGCCCAGGTGGAAAAGGTTAAGGCCAAAGAAAGTGAACAAGTTGTAGAACAAGTGGCCCCTCTTGTGACATAAAATTCCAACAAAGAACGGCCAGCAAGCAGTGGACAAAAAGTGATGCATGCACCATTCCCTTAGAGATTGGCAAAACAAAATAAAGAGGATCAATACATGAAGTTTATGGAGATGCTTCGTCAGATTCAATTGAATATTCCTATAATGGATGCTTTGAGGGAAATTCCAGGCTATGCAAAGATGATGAAAGACCTGATGTCGCAGAAATTTGACTTTCAGGACCTGTCCACAGTAACTCTAACATAGACATGTAGTCGGTAGTGACTAGACCCATGGCTTAAAAGATATCTGATCCAGGTAACTTTACTATTCCGTGTACCTTTGGGAGTTATGCTTTTTCAAAAGTATTGTGTGATTTAGGAGCCAGCATAAACTTGATGCCTTTGGCAATTTACACAAAGCTAGGCATTAGCAGAGCTAGGCCGACTTCTATGTTGTTGCAACTAGCTGACCGCACGGTCAAAAGACCGACAGGGATTCTTGACGATGTGTTGGTGCAAGTGGGAAGTTTGTATTCCCTGCGGACTTTGTTATTCTGTACTGCCAAGTAGACGAGGAGATTCCCATCATTTTGGGAAGGACATTTTTAGCCACTAGGAGAGCACTGATTGATTGTGAGACTAGGGAATTAAAAATAAGGTTAAACGATGAATAAGTGATATTCAACGTCCAACAATCCATGAGGAGACCCAGTGAATATGCAAACTACTCACTAGTGGAGGTGGTGGATGTGATCTTATATGATGAAGATGAGACCCTTAATGCCAAAGATCCGTTGGAAACCTGTTTGAAAAATTTAGAGGAATTGGATGGCGAAGGGTTGGCAGAATGGGTCATGGCACTCGAAGGCCAAGGCTTTTGGAAGAAGGATAGAAGAGAGAGCTACACCACCTGCAAAACCATCAATTGAGACACCACCACAACTGGAGTTCAAGCCACTTCCCGCCCACCTCAGGTATGCTTTCTTGGGTCCCAATTCTACTTTGCCTGTTATCATATCATCTGGTTTGCTAGCTGTGCAGGTTGAACAATTACTGAAGGTGTTGCAAGAGTGCAACACTGACATTGGTTGGACCATGGCAGACATAAAGGGTATCAACCCAGCTTTCTGCATGCACAAAATTCTTGTGGAAGAAGGGCAGAAACCTTCCAGGGAACATCAACGAAGGCTAAACCCGAATATGAAAGAGGTAGTGAAAAAAAGGTGATCAAGTGGCTGGACGCGGGCATCATCTTTCCCATCTCTGACATTAATTGGGTGAGCCCCGTCCAGTGCGTACCGAAAAAGGGCGAAATGACTGTTGTACAAAATGAGAAGAACGAGTTCATCTCAACTCGTACAGTCACCGGGTGGCGGATTTGCATGGATTATAGGAAACTAAACGCAACCACCTGAAAGGACCATTTCCCCTTGCTATTAATTGACCAGATGTTGGAAAGGTTAGCTGGGCGATCCTAGTTTTTTCTTGGACGGATGTCGGGGTACAATCAGATCTCAATAGCCCCGGAAGATAGAGAGAAAACATCCTTCACATGTCCGTATGGCATATTTTCCTTTCGGAGAATGCCCTTTGGACTTTGCAATGCACCGGCCACATTTCAGCGGTGTATGTTAGCCATATTTATCGACATGGTCGAAGACATTATGGAAGTATTTATGGATGATTTCTCTCTGGTGGGAGATTCATTCGAAGACTGTCTCCATAACCTCAAAGGGTGATCAAACGATGTGTGTAGACAAATCTAGTGCTGAGCTGGGAGAAGTGCCATTTTATGGTACAAGAAGGAATAGTGCTAGGACATAGAGTGTCCAAAAAGGGGATTGAAGTAGACCATGCTAAGGTTGTCGTAATTGAAAATCTACCACCACCTACGTTAGTGAAAGCAGTGAGGAGTTTCCTTGGGCACGCCAGATTCTACAGGTGGTTCATCAAGGATTTTTCAAAAATTGCTAACTCTTTATGTAAGCTGCTGGAAAAAGACCAGCACTTTGTGTTTTCTGATGTTTGCAGGTTAGCCTTTGAGGAGTTGAAGAAGAGACTGGTGATTGCACCCATCATTGTTGCACCCGACTGGGAGCAATAATTCAAGCTGATGTACGATGCCAGTGATTATGCGATCGGAGCAGTTTTGGGGTAGTGTAAGGAGAAAATTATGCACCCAATTTACTATGCTAGTAGGACGCTGAGTGGTGCACAGCTAAACTACACGGTCACTGAAAAGGAAATGCTCGATGTAGTATTTGCCTTCGACAAATTCAGGTCATATTTAATTGGCTCTAAAGTTATTGTTTATACTGACCATGCAACCATTAGGTACTTGATAGAAAATAAGGATTCGAAGCCCCGCCTGATTTGTTGGGTTCTATTACTATAAAAATTTGACCTGGAAATTCGTGACCGGAAGGGGACAGACAAGCAAGTGGCAGACCACCTCTCAAGGTTGGAAGGGGTAGAGAAGAGAGTAGAAGTTGAAGATATCATTGAAACTTTCCCCGATGAGCAATTATTTGTCGTGACAATGGAGGAAGCACCATGATATGCGAATATTGCTAATTACTTGGCATGTGGTCTAGTACTGCATGATTTCTCCTCAGTTCAAAAGAAAAGGATTTTCCAGGATTGTCGGGCGTATTATTGGGATGAGCCGTTATTGTTCAAAATATATGTTGATAATATGATCCGGCGGTGATCCCCGAGCAAGATCAACTCTCTGTTTTGCAGGTCTGTAATGCATCGCCATATGGTGGACACTTTGGAGGAATCCGAACACCAGCGAAGGTGCTAGAATTAGGACTGTACTGGCCTACATTGTTCAAGGATGACCATGCTTGGGTCAAAAGCTGCGATGAATGTCTAAAGACGGGCAACATATCCCGTCATCATGAGATGCCAATGACCACAATCCAAGATGTGTAAGTATTTGAAATGTGGGGGATTGACTACATAGGGCCATTTGTCAGCTCATACGGTAACAAGTATATACTGGTTGCCGTTGACTATGTCTCTAAGTGGGTTGAAGAAGTTTCTCTCCCAACCAATGATGCAAAGGGAGTGACCAATTTCTTAAAGAAAAACATCTTCACCCGTTTTGGCACCCCCCCAAGCCATAATCAGCGATGTTGGCTCTCACTTTTGCAATAGAGCGTTTGCACGCTTGTTGGAGAAATATGGAGTTCCCCACAAGGTAGCCTCACCATACCACCCACAAATAAGCGGGAAGGTTGAAGTATCCAATAGGGAAATAAAAAGCGTCCTTTCAAAAATAGTAAATGCAACAAGAACTGATTGGGCTAAGAAGTTGAATGATGCATTGTGGGCGTACCGCACAGCCTTCAAAACGCCAATTGGTATGTCACCATACAAGTTAGCATTTGGTAAGGCATGCCACCTTCCTGTTGATTTTGAACACAAAGCACTGTGGGCACTGAGGCAATTTAGACATGGAAACAACGGGCACTAATAGAGTTAATGGGCTGCATGAGCTTGATGAATTCCTGTTCCACGCATTCGAGAGTGCTCGACTATATAAAGAGAGGATGAAGTTGATGCATGACAAGCATATCTTGGATCGGAACTTCAAACCCGGTGAGTTAGTGCTGCTATAAAACTCCAGATTGAGGTTGTTCCCGGGTAAGTTAAAGTCCCGATGGTCAAGACCATTCAAGGTGGTACAAATGTTCCCAAGTGGAGCTGTAGAGATAGAATCAGAAGATGGGACGAACAAATTCACAGTGAATGGGCAGCGGTTGAAACATTACCTTGGTATGAGTGAAGAAAAATGAGACATCATGGTAATAACTATGGAGGAACCTCAATACACAACTGAGGAGTGATGGCAATAGCTTGCGTCGTGTTGCGACGTTAAATCAAGCGCTTCATAGGAGGCAACCTATTGACTTGTTATAATTGTCGTGCCACAACATTAACTACGGGCCTGGTTGGGAGGCAACCCACCATGTAGTGTTTTTAGTGTAGTAGAATAGTAGATGGATTGTTGTATGTACTAACATATGCAGGTATGCTTAGGCAAAGGAGGAATTCGGCCACGCCAAGGAAAAGGTAGAAAAATATGAAAAAACAAATTTCAAGGCCTGGAGTAGTGCGGCCGCGCTAGTGCCCATGCTAATCGACTAGTATTCTGCTGGGAGTAGCGCGGGCACGCTAGTGACTGGGCTAAAGGGCCTCCATTTTGCCTCGTCTAGACCTCACTAGCGCCGACGCGCTAGTGGCCGCGCTATGAATGCGCTAGTGAGGTCGCTGGCAGGTGTAAGTGGAAGTTTTTTTTTATTACTTTGACTTTTTGAATTTAATTATTACCCCAAAACCCTAAACCCTCCTCCTCTCCTACTCCTCCTAAAACACTTCTCTTGTAAACTATTTCTCTCACCACCCAAGAAGAAAAACAGCCTCCTCTCTCTACCTCCCTCAAATTACTCCAAATTCTCATCCTCCCAAGTTCTTTGCTCATTTAAACCCCAACACACTTCTTCACTTCTCACTATTTTCTCATACCACAGGTATGTGTTCTCTTTGCCATTTCTTTTAAAAAAAAATTTAATTATTTTTTTTAGGTTTTCTTTTTAATTTGTTTTATGTAGTAGTTTTGTCTTATTTTTTTCTTAGTAATCATAATGTATACTTAGTGCCTTTGGGTGGTGGTATTTGGAGATTTGTATCTCTTGACTTAGTTGGGTGAAGTTGGGGAACGTGTGGTGGTAATTGGGGTGCAAATTAATTAATTGGGGGCTCCGGTACATGATGCCCACCAAGTGTTTGTTTAAATGCTCAGTGAATGGAAATGCTAATTGTCATTAAAGGTGAAGTCTGAGTAACCACAGTTGGGTCACCTTGTGGTGTTGCGCTAATGATGTCCTTATTGTAGGTACAATGTCACCCTCTAGAAAGTGTCAAGCCACCGCATCTTCGTCGAGCAGACAAGCGGGTTCATCGAGAGCTCGGGCGTCCATTGATAATCGGCCTTATAATAGCAACAAGTTCGATCCACTAAGGCTCAGGACCGGTTTGCTGAGAAGGAATCGAAGGTGGCAGTAACTCTGATTCGACTGTCCAAGGATGTATGAGGAGCTGATGCAGCGTAAATTGGATGTGTTTTTTGAGGATCCAGACAATGCAAATGCGATGGTAGTAAGAGAGTTTTATGCAAACAGTCCGAAGCACATGAATTATGTGGTAACCATGAGGAAGAAGCCGGTGGACGCCTCTGTAGAATCCATTCGGAGGGATTGTCGGCTGTCAGGTTCTGTAGTAGAGACGGACAACAGCTATGAGGTGTATGGTAGATGCTTCACTCAGTGGACGGAATTCCTTCTGATCATCTGTGCCCCGGGCAAGGAGGTTCAATGGTATAAGTACGGGAAAAAGTTTCACTCGTCGGCACTCACTTTTGAAGCGAAGTGTTGGCTCTATCTGATCAATAATCGCCCGATCCCGTCAAATAACACCTTAGAGGTGAATGTTCCTTGTGCGTGTTTGATCTGGTGCTTCATGATGGCCCACGATTTTGACGTGACTAAGCTAATACATGAGGAGATGTTTGTTCACTGCTAAGTTAAGAGGTATGGCTTCTTCTTTCCCTCTCCCATCAATAGATTATGCCTTGCAACAGGGGTGCCAGAAAATTTGGCAGTAGATGGCAAAGTGCCGAAAGAGTACGCTGTCCGAGCAGACAAGACGCGGAAAAGACGCGGTGGCGGCTAGTTGTGATGACGAGGAGGAGGAGGACGAGCAAGTAGAAGTGGGAGAGGAAACGCCCACTCATGAGCAGGTTGATGATGTTGCAGATCCATCTAGAGCCGTCAGAGTTATAGGTTGGACACTCTAGAACAGGACATGGCTGGGCTGCGCACCTCGGTCACCGACCTGGGTACGCGTGTTGATGCAGTGGCTGCCCAACAAGTGAAATCAGAGAAGAAAATCATAGGCTGACTGCGGGCCTTGGGTCATGCTTGTCGTCTGGGGTGTGGGGTGGGGGAATAAGTCATTGTATATGTATATATGTAGGAATATCATTGTTAGTTGTTTTCCTTTATTTTCCTTGGATTTTTGTTTGCTTTTGTTCTTGTTGTTTTAAGTATGTTCTTTTTGTAATGAGTTAAGTTGACTTGTCCCGACGATGGATCTCATTAGACGGGGTTCTTGAGGGTCTAAGTAGAACACAAAAAAAAACCGGAAAATATAGTAGACTCTTCATGACGACGGATCTCCTAGACAATTTTCTTGTGGGAAGTGAGTCTAAAGAAAGCACCAAAAAGATTTTTTTTAAGCAGTGTAGTAACTCCCCCTTGGTTTTTTTTTGGGCCGTGGTTCTTTTCCAAGGGTTTTGCTTGAACCGGGTGTAGGTAGTTTTTGTTTATTTTGTTTTGTTTTTAGTTGTTAAGGGTACTTATGGGCGATGAGCTGAAATAGGAAAAGAACCCCTTAGTGTGGTTACACCTGAACACAGTAGACACTAGAGTGTAACGCTTAGGATTAGTTGTTACTCCTTGCAGAGTGCCTTAAATTGTATGTTTGTAACTGACTTGAAAACTCGGTGAGAGTGTCTTGATGAACCAATCTGGAGTGAGTCATGTTCCATATGTGTGAGGTTATTAAATATTATTCTATGCTCCATATTTGATGCCTAGAACTTGCCCTGTGTGTTTGCAAAGCGAAATAGTAGCTCTAGTCAGTCTTAGAAGTGATATAGACATTTCTTTGTAAGCTAGAGTTATAAAGTAAACCCACCTAAATGCGGTAAATCATAGTTACCCCTGTTGAGCCTATAAGCCTGTTTCTTTGACAACCACATTACAAACCTTACCCAATTGTTTGAATGAACCATTTGTTTGAACCCTTTACCTTCTACGAGCACTTGAATTGTTATAGAATATGTAAAAGTCAAAGTGTGGGGTGGTGGTTTGGTTTTTGAGTGGAATCAAAGAAATAGAAAGAAATGGCAGAGTTTTTGAAGAAAAAAAAAAGAGAATAAATAAATGTAATCCTTGATAAGTGGTGATGTGATACAATTGCACCGAAAGGAGTTTGGGGTAGTATAAGAGAAGTGTGGTGGAATGTCTCGCCTGTCATAAGTATGGTCTTAGAGCGAAAGTAATTGTATTAAAAGTGCTTAGGGAGGTTAGTCACTATATCTAAATATATCCTACCCGTCCCTTAGCCTACATTACAGCCAAATAAAGTCCTAATTGATCTTAGACTAAATGAGTTCGATTAGTAGAGTAGTACACTACGTGAAAGCCTATGGTGCATCTTTGTGGCATATGAATGTTCTTTTTGATAGTGAGTGAATTCTGTCTATTTGAGTTCCTATGTGTTCTTACTGTTATACTCGTGGAACTACTCTTTTGTGTGATGTGAGGGCACTTGATTCTCAACGGAAAGGTAAGTCTTGACCTCTATATAGAGTAAATTGAGGAAATATGAACATTTCACGGCACGTGAGAGGTGACTCTTGAGGCTCAGATGTTACATTACTAGGCACAACTCTTGTGAGATATTTGTGGTGTGACACATTAGGGAAATGCTTAGTGAAAGGACCTTTGTAGAGTAGGGTAGGTTGCTCGAGGACTAACAATGATTTAAGTGTGGGGTGTTGATAATATGATAGATTCATGTAGTTTAGCGTCTATTTATATTCCAACTTCATTATGCTTCACTGTCCTAGGAAGGGTAAATGATGTTAAAATGGTTCTAATTGTGGATTTTATGTTTCGCATGAGCAAGTTGTGCTTATGAGAACCTAGGATTGTGTTTGGAGATAAATTAAAGCGAGAAAGACCCCTTGGAGTTAAGAGCGTGTGAAGGAAGGAAGAAGAAATGCAAAGGCGGAATGATACGCTATTAGCGCGGCCATAGCGCAGCCGCGCTAGTCCAGGTGCAATAGGAAGATTGGAAGGCCATTAGTGTGACCGCGCTAGCCCAGCAGTCAGAAATAAAACACATTGCCTTTAGCGCGGCCAGTAGCGCGACCGCACTAGTCTAGTTCCATACGCGTTATTTCTGGGGTAAAATTGGAAGCTTGGGGACAATTCCACTTAACCTATAAAAGGTCCAGCTCGCCCAAAAGAAAGGATATCTAGGTTTTAAACTTGTTTTTTTAGAGCAATTTTGAGGAGGAGAACAAGTGTGAGAAGACAAGGCTACAAGTATCGTTTTTTCTATTCTCCATCTTTTGTCATTATTTTGGGGATGATAAATTATTCTATAAATTTTAGCATGAGTATAGCTAAACAATTAGTCTAGGGTTGAAGGATCCAATTGTTAGATGAAGTTTTGACTCAATATTATTATAATCGATCCGGGTTTAATCTAAGAATGTTCAACTATGCTTTCTATGGTGATTAATTGAATGGGCCCTTAATTAATTGTGTCTAATTTCTTGGTGTTGCTTGAGAAAGAATACCAGGTTAGATTTTTTATGAACAACACCACTTTTAGGTAATTGAAGAGATTCATTACTTGAATTTAAAAGTGGGGTTAGAGATAACGAAACTTTGGTGGGATAAATTAGAGATGCATAAATTATCAGCTAGAGTAGTTCGAGAGAATGTTCTAGTAAATTAATGTAGTTGATCAAAAGATAATTTCAGTAACCCATAGCTCAATAATCCTCATAGAGTAACACGGTGAGATTATAGCCAAAGAGTCAGAATTAGTCTAGCAATTGGGGAAATCACTTCCCTAAATCTTTATACCATTGAGCTATCTTTAATATTAAATATTGTTAGTTTTTAATATCAGTCTCTTTAGTTAATAAATCCAAATAATTATTGATGAAAATACTGCACCTGGAAATTGTCTGAGCTTATATTAGCATCACTGAGAGTTGTACTAGATAGGTTAGTTCCCCGTGGATTCAACTCTGGACTTTAAATCGGATTATATTTGCAGCGACCACTTTGTCTCTTAGAAGGCATAGTTGGTCGTGATCAGGCATTTTCGAGCCCTGCAATCAAAGCTTCATACTCCGCTTCATTGTTATTCAGAGGAACCATTCTTGTGGCCTGCCTTAGGGTTTCTCCAAAGGCGTGGTTAAACTCGCCGAGCCCAAACCCTTTTGCATTAAAAGCTTCGTCCGTAAATAGGGTCCAAGCTCCTGATGTTGATTTTAACACCATCACTACTTTTGTTGCCAAAGATAACAATCTCGAACTGAAATCGGCCACAAAGTTGGACAAAACTTGTGACTTAATCGCACTCCTAGGTTTATATTCTATGTCAAATTCACTCATTTGGACGGCCCATTTGGCCAGCTTACCCGAAAGTTTTGGTTTATGAAGGATATTCCGTATGGTAAAGGTGGTCATAACAGCTGCCGGGTGACACTGGAAATAAGGCCTTAGCTTCCGAGTGGTGACTACAAGGGCTAAGGCCAACTTCTCCAAATGTGGGTAGCAAGTTTCTTCTCCCGTTAAAATTCTACTAATATAATAAATGGGAGATTGCACACCTTTGTCTACACGGACTAAAACGACGCTTACTGCTACCTCCGAGACTGCCATGTAGATTGACGCTTTTTGCCTTCCTCCGATTTCGATACCTTTTCAAATCCCTCAAATCCTGCTGACATTCCGGGTTCCATCCGAAGTTGTTCTTATTTTTGAGTAACGAGAAGAAATGATGGCATTTCTCTAAAGACTAGGAAATGAACCTGCTCAAAGCGGCCAATCTCCCCACGAGCCTTTGAACCTCTTTCACGCTTGATAGTTGGTCCGGGGTGTCTTCGATGGATTTGATTTTATCATGGTTAACCTCAATTGCCCTTTGTGACACCCCAAGAACTTGCTTGTACTGACCCCGAACGCACACTTCTTGGGGTTAAGATTCATGGTATGCTTCCTTAGGATGTCAAAAGTTTCTTGCAGATGCTTAAGAAGATCACCTATGTCCAAATACTTAACAAGAATATTGTCTATATAAACTTCCATGATTTTACTTATCTATTTTTCAAACATTTTGTTTACGAGTCGCTGATAAGTGTCTCCGACGATCTTTAGCCCAAAGGGCATCGCATTATAGCAATATGTGCCGAAATTCGTTATGAACGAAGTTTTTTCCTGATCCTCGGGGTTCATTTTAATTTGGTTGTACCTAGCGTAAGCATCGAGGAAACTCATTAACTCATGCCCAGGTCGTCGCATCAATCATTTGATCAATGTTCGGTAATGAGAACTATTCCTTTGGGCATGCCTTATTTAAGTCCTTATAGTTTACGCATATAAGAAATTTATTGTTCTTCTTTGGAACTACTACTAATTTAGCTAGCCAGTATGGATACTTTACCTATGGTATTGAACCTATATCAAGTAGGTGAGTTACCTTTTCTTTGACGAATTTGTTTCTGGCCTCGTTAATAGGACATTTTTTCTATCTTACTGGAGGAACGCTGGGATCCAAGCTTAGCTTGTGTATGGCCACTTCTGGTGGGACACCTGTCATATCCGCATGCGACCATGAAAAACAATGGACGCTAAATTTAAGAAATTCAATAAATACATACCTTAGTTCGGGGTGCAGTCCTATCCCCAAGTGGAATTTACTCTCCAAGAACTTTTCGAATAATGAGACTTGCTCAAGCTCTTCCGCTGTGGATTTTTTCCGTTTGTCTCTTCTGGTACCTGATAAGATTCCGATGCCTCTTACCTCTAGTTGACTTCTCTTGACTCGGGAGCAGGCACCTTTTCCTATAATTTCTATGCCGCATGCTCTTTCCTTTTGCTACTGGTGACCGAAATTGCATCCATATCCCTTGCCGCCGGTTGGTCACCCCTTATTTATTAAATTCCCTCGGGATTTGGGAATTTCAGCAACTGGTGATATGTCGATGGATTGGCCTTTATCTCGTGCAACCATGGTTTTCATGGGCAGCGGGATCTCTCCTCGGGTTGTCACACTTTCTAGGTTAAACCCGGCGAGGAATTTTATGGCGGAATGATACTTCCGGTGAGCTTGGCTTGCTCCAATACCCTTCATTGTATAATATTGGCCGAACTTCCTGGATCCACCAGAAGACGTTTAATTTTAATAGCTACATTTAAAGAGATTACCAATGCATCGTTGTGCAGTAGCAACAATCCATTTGGGTCCTCATTTACGAAGGAGATGTTGTCTTCAGCGACTTCCCAGAGCCTCTTGTTGTGGTTTACTGACACCCTTCATCTTTTTCACCGATAAGGTAACCCCATTAATATCGTTCCCCTTAAAAATCATGTTGATCGTCAAGCGCGCGGGGGATTTGCTCCTATTTTTTGAGGGCTCCATTTGTCACGATTGTGATATTAATTGTTTTTAGCCTGATCACTTAAGAATTCCCTAAGATGGCCATTTATCAGTAGTGTCGCCACCTCTTCGCATAGATGCAGGCAGTACCCAGTTCGATGACCGTTCGTCCCATGGTATTCACACCACAAATTAGGATCCCTCTAGCTGGGGTTGAATCTTATTAGCGTCGGGAACCGTGCTTCTTTAATGTTCCTCATAGAGATACCAAATCTACTACACTAATGTTGAATTTTTATTCGTAAAGTATGGGGTAGAAAGAATATCGAGACGCTGACATTTCCTTGTCCTATAACGACATGTTGTTCCAGCCGCGATTAGTTCTTCTATCGGTAACAAACCTGTCTTCCGATCGAAAACCTCTGCCGAGTCCTTCGGCCCGTTCATAGGGAAAACCAGCTCCTCGGAGACTGTCGATCTATGTCAAAAATGTCTTTTGATTTCTCTTTATTTTCTCCAGGTCCTGACCCTTAACCGATGCTGGAAAACAGAGTTGATCATCCTCAATCCTTATCTTTGACTCGTACCGATTGTGAACATTCGCCCAAATTTTCACTTGGAACTCAAGTGAGCTTTCTTTCAACTTCCAGGAAGCATCAGAACTTCTTGAATTCGGACCCTTGGTGAATGTTTCAGCCGCACATTCATTCAGAACGGCCGGTAACAACATCCTTTTGTGATGACCCAAGGGGTCATTTTATAAAATTAGACTATGTTGCTTAATAGCCACAAAAAGACTAATTTTGAATACCTCGATTTGCGTGCACAGTCCAAGCGTGATACCAGTAAACTTTTATGTGAAAATATGAGAAATAGTGATTTCTAGGATTTAAATTTGAATATAGTTGACTTTGGTCAACATTATTAGTAAACGGACCCGGATCCGAGTTTTGAAGATCCGGGGAGGTCCGCAGTAAAATATTGGACTCGGGCGTATGTTCGAAAATTAATTCCGAGGTCCCAAGCCTTAGAAATTAATTTATAAAAGAAATTGTTTTGCTGAAATATTAATGAAATAAAGAAAAGAATTAATGGTTGAAACCATTGGTATCGGGCCCGTATTTTGGTTCCGGAGCTCAGTCCAGATTTGTTATAGTATTTAAAGGTTTACTGTGAAATTTGGTGAGAATCGGAATATATTTGGCGTGATTCGAACGTCCGGTTGATAAATAGTGAACTTTAAGTGTTCTTGAGAAAAATAATGAGTTTTGAGGTTTAATTCATAGTTTTATATGTTATTTTCATGATTTGATCGCACGAGCAAGTCTGTATGATACTTTTAGACTTGCGTGCATGTTTGGTTTAGATCCCCAAAGGCTCGGGTGAGTTTCAAATAGGTTTGGGTTGTGTTGCGCTCATTCTTTCTTATGTTTCGACGTCGTTTCGTCAAGCATAAATGATATCATATTGAATAAATGAGCCCCGATTTCTGTTTTGAATGAATTATTAGATCTATATCGTAATTACGGACCCGTACCAAAAAGAATCATCGAATTTGGACATCGTATGAGGATTTTATGGTCATTATACTAAGGTTGCCAGATTTTTCAGGTTAATTACGAAATTGCCACTGGTGGCGTATTAAAAATCTGCGCTATTTAAATATTAAAACCTACATATCTCCTTCACTATAAGATCAAATTGAGTGATTCAAAATCCTAACTTGACTAGCATTTCACATGGAATCTATTGGAGACATAAAAATCAAGTATGTGGCAGAAAAATATATATATAACGGGCAGACTTCTTCTTCTTCAAATTTTCGAATCCCACAGCCCTAGGAACGAATATTTTCACCAAATATCATCCCCATGTCATAGGTAATCAATTATATACTTTGCTCTTTCAATTACTCATTGTTTTTCATCACTTTTAAATCAAAAACTAAGAATTTTCATGGTAAAAATTGAGGTTCGGGTAGAATTAGGGAATTTTGTAAAAATCGAATCTTTACCTCGAATTGAGGTCAGATTTTGAAATGTATATTTGGGTTCATGGGTGAATGGGTAAACGTAATTTGGTCTGAACCCCGAGTTTAGACCAAGCAGGCCCACGGTCGGGTTTTCACTTTTTTTGGGAAACTTAAGAAATCTTATAATTTTCAATAAAGCTAGTTCCTTTAACCTTAATTAATGATATTGAGTTAATTATGATAATATTCGAGCAAGTTAGAGCAAGTTTCTAAAGGAAAAGCTATAATTGAGCTGTGAGCGACCTGCAAAATTGAGGTAAGTGTTTGGTCTAACTTTGACTTGAGGGAATAGGAATCCCCACTTGTTTGCTATGTGAAATGCATGTGTGTGGTGTATAGGTGAGGTGGCGAGTATCTATGCACCACCAAATTTCCTTTTAAGCATGATCCCTCTCTCGTTCCCAATTTAATTGATTCTTGTCTTAATTGAATAATGTTTATTTTTGTTTCTACGATTACTTGGTCTTGTTATTTTGCTGTTAAATATTATTGTGGTTATCTTGGAAAGAGTATTGGTTGTCTTAGCTGCTTCCCTTGTGGTATAAAACAGTTGAGCGGTTTGGCATTTTTTTTGCTATATATATATATCCTGTTTTTTCCATGGTTGAGAGGATATTGATGATGTTTATGAGAAATATACAGTTTCTTATTTATAATTGTTGAGACAAAAATATTGTGAAAGG
Organism: Nicotiana paniculata; assembly: GCA_005239505.1. Classification (NCBI taxonomy): domain Eukaryota; kingdom Viridiplantae; phylum Streptophyta; class Magnoliopsida; order Solanales; family Solanaceae; genus Nicotiana; species Nicotiana paniculata. Next base: position 84,229 of record ML332555.1, on the reverse strand, counting down.
CTTGGCCTAAATTGTGAAATTTATGAATAAATTGATATGAGATGTCTGGTGGGAGCCGGTTGCACGCCGCAACAAGGAGTGATAAGGGTGGACATGTGTGGTCGGGTTGCACGCCGCAACAAGGAGCGATAAGGGAGGACATTTATATTTTTACTGAATTTTGAAGAAAATAAATATTTGAAAAGCTTTAATGTTCATTTTACTATTCTTCATATTTTTTTGCACTACTTTTATTTAGAGTTAAAGTTGGAAAGTTGGAAGTTATTTGAGAATTGGTTATAGTTGAGACCTAGAAAAGGCGGCTGAGTTATTTTATTGTTATTGCAGTATTTTATTTATTTGTTTAGATTTCCTTCTTGCTTCATATATTATTGTCACAGGTTATATGTTGTTAATTCCCCACCGTATCCTCGTCACTACTTTGTAGTGGTTAGGCTCGGCACTTACTCAATATATGGGGTCGGTTGTACTGATACTACAGTCTGCACTCTTTTGTGCAGATCCATGTACTAGTCAGCAGTAGAGATTGCTAGAGCAGCCATCTATTCAGTTGGAGACACGAGGTATATCTGCCAGCGTTCGTAGATCCCAAGTGTGGTGTTACGCGCCATCACGATCCCTAAGGTTGGGAATTTGGGTCGTGACAAGATGGTATCACAGTACTAGGTTGCTTAGTCTCACAATTCACAAACAAACTTGGTAGAGTTTGAAGGATCAGTACAGAGACGTCTGTACTTATCTTTCGGAGGCTATTGAGTTAGGAAAAAACTCCATTTTATTCTACTCTATCGTGCGAATTTATTCTACCATTGATGATTGAACTTGTCTATTCTTGTCCTCTCACAAAATCTCGACAACACGCAAACGTCTACAACCGGACAAGAGATGAAGCCCCAATGACATCTACGATTAGGGGAAGAGACAAAAGCAGAGCTCATTCTAAAGCTCGAACATCAACACCTATTCTACAGTCTCAAATGGATCTAGATGCGGAGGTTCTAGTTCAGTCGGTACATGTTGGACTAGCACATATCACAGAAGGATTATAGCTACTCCAGTATTGCATAACAAGAGAATAGTTGAAAGAAACGGGGCTGATTTATATGAGTTGTGAAGTTTAACATTATGGATTATCAGGCATTGTGACCTATGATTTCGTGCCAAGGGAGGAAGTCCACTGTCAAGGAATAGATTGCGGGGTCATGTGTTATATCGGTTATGGACTGGAATGTATAAGGCTTGATATTTTGCAAGGGATAAAGCCGAGACTTGCGGTAGGTATGCCTCCTTTATAACCCTACACCTCAGTACACAAGGAGTTATATAACCAACTTTAAATCTGCAGAAGTTTTACTCAGTGTGGAAGTCACGGTTGCAGATTTTGGGGGTGCTCCAGAGGGAGTATAATGATTAACAAGCTTCTAGACTATATGGTTCGTGCCAAGATTTATCTGTATATAGCTCTACTTTTGTGATCATTGTGTGTCAATAGGGATGAGAGTTACCCCAAAAGAATAACAAAGAGTATATGAATAAAAGGGGTAGCTCAGCGGTGTTGAGTCAGCATAATAAAAGAAGCAAGTGACCGCCGGTGTTTGTGGCAAGCCTACGAAGAGAACGACCAGCCAATGCAACATTAATTACTTGACTCAGTTCTCATAAATGCTTTTGAAAGAGTTTGTTTCTCGAACTCTCCATAATGCGTGGCGCATAGGGTTGAATGGTTGCGTCATGTCATATGACGGTGTCAAAATATGCCATCAGGTTCGATAAGTTAGCCCTCCATACTCTTACTTCGGTTCTTATAGCCAGAGAGCAAGTCCACAGATTCATTAAAGGACTCAAATATGATTGTAAAATTTTTGTACGACTCAGGGAAGGTTGATACTTCATTTCGGCTAGTGGTAGAAATTGTCCTAGGCTTGTGAGAGTCATATTTCATCAAAGCACTCAGGCTACATGCCTCATTGTAGTTACAACTCAACTTGCATGACCAGCTAGGTAAAAAGGGGTCGGAATGTCGAAGGTGGAGGTCAAGTTCCTAGAGGTGGAGACCCAACCTGTTGATATATCTTCTATGGTATGGCTGAGGTCGTTACATTAAATAGTGACATTACAAGAACAATCACTAATTATTATAAAGTGATGATTTCCTGAACTTAATTCGGTTATGCGTATCTAATAAAATTCTTCTAATATGCTCCTCTGGTGTGAGCTTCGTAACTCTAAAATCTACTTATGTGAATACTTGTATTGAGAAATTCTATGGAGATAACTGTATCTATCATTACATGTTGTAATTTTGGTTAACGAAAAATATTTAAAGGAAGGAAATGAATGTTTTGATTGGCGCGATACACATGTTGCTTGTGATTCATAATTGAGGACGAGATCCTCGCATTTTAATATGATTTGAGATGTTTAAATCGGGCTGCGAGCCGTGATGGAATTTATGTAAGGACGAGGTCCTTGTGATGGAAATTCTTGTGTTTAAATTCTCCCTTGTGAATTAAAATTTTACTATAGTACGGGTAGGGAGTCATACCTGTTAGGATTATTCAACAATTTATGTATAAAATAATGATAATAATAAATTAATAAATAATAATAAAAGTAATACTAATAACAAATAAATTAATTAACTAATTATTTATCTGTGCATAATTTTCCAAATCCGTGTTATAATTATTGAGCTTTGACCTACGAGGTATGTGCCCGCCCATGTGGCGTCAAATGAGACACATTAATTCGGGTATATAAATACGAGGTCTTCAAGCATCGTATCTCGTTATCAGTATTGTGAAGGTTTGAAAGGAGATTTTCTTTGTTGACGTGAAGCTATTTGATAATTCTGTAATTGGCTATATACAACTATTAAGAAAATGGAGGCAGTCAAGAACTGGCCTAGACCCGCTACAACCACGGAAATAAGGAGTTTCTTGAGTTTGGCGGGTTACTACTGTAGTTTTGTGGAGGGGTTTTCATCTATATCAGCCCCTATGAATAAATTGACTCAGAAAGGTGCCCCATTTAAATGGTCAGGTGAGTGCGAGGCGAGCTTTTAGAAGCTCAGGACAACCTTGACTTCAGTACCGGTGTTGGTGTTACCTTCAGGTTCGGGTTCTTTGACGGTGTATTGTGATGTTTCCCGAGTTGGCCTGGGAGCAGTGTTGATGCAGGATGGCATATGCGTCTCGACAGCTGAAGGCCCATGAGAAGAATTACCATGTTCATGACTTAGAGTTGGCAGCCATTGTTCATACATTAAAATTTTGGAGGCACTATGTTTATGGTGTGCCGTGTGAGGTTTTTACTAACAATCACAGTCTCTAGTACTTGTTCAAGAAAAAGGATCTAAATTGGGACAAAGGACATGGTTAAAATTATTGAAGGATTATGATGTCACTATATTATATCATCCAGGGAAGGCCAATGTGGTGGCCAAGGCATTGAGTAGGAAGTCGATGAGTATTGGCAGCCTTGCATTTATTCCAGCCGGTGAGGGACCGTTGGCTTCAGATATTCAGACTTTGGCTAATCAATTCGTGAGGTTGGATATTTCACCCGGCAGTGTTCTAGCTTGTACAGTCACTCGGTCTTCTTTAATTGAGCGTATCATAGAGCGGCAGGATGATGACCCGCATTTGATGGTCCTTAGGGACACAGTTCGGCACAGTGGTGCCAAGAAGGTTACAGTTGGAGATGACAGTGTTAGAGGATGATCTAATGTTGATGGACTTCGTGAGTTGATCCTTGAGGAGGCTCACAGTTCTAGGTATTCTACTCACCCAAGTGCAGCCAAAATGTACACGACTTGAGGCAGCATTATTGGTGGAGAAGGATGAAGAAGGACATTGTTGTGTATGTGGCTCGTTGCTTAAATTCTCAATAAGTAAAATATGAGCATCAGAGACCCGGTGGTTTGCTTCAGTAGATAGAGATTCCTGAGTGGAAGTGGGAGCGTATCACTATGGACTTCATTGTTGGACTCCCACAGACTCAGAGGAAGTTCGACGCGGTTTGGGTTATTCCTGTGGCAAGTACTTATACTTCGGAGAGGTTGGCTGAGTTATATATTCGGGAGATAGTTCGCCTTCATGGGGTGCCCATGTCTATCATTTCTGATCGGGGTACGCAGTTTACTTCGCACTTTTGGAGAGCAGTTCAGCGTTGGTTGGGTACCCAAGTAGAGTTGAGTACAACATTTCACCTTGAGACTGACGGGCAGTCCGAGCGTACCATTCAGATATTGGAGGATATGATCTGCGCTTGTGTTATTGACTTTGGAGGTTCATGGGACCAATTTTTGCCATTAGCAGAGTTTGCTTATAATAATAGTTATCAGTCTAGCATTCAGATGGCTACTTATGAGGCATTATATGGTAGACGGTGCAGATCGCCAGTTGGATGGTTTGAACCGGGAGAGGCTCGGTTGTTGGGTACAGACTTAGTTCAGGAGGCCTTAGATAAGGTCAAGATTATTCAGGAGAGACTTCGTGCAGCTCAGTCTAGGAAAAAGAGTTATGTCGATCGTAAGGTTCGTGATGTGGCATTCATGGTTGGAGAGAGAGTATTGCTTCGTGTGTCGCCCATGAAGGGTGTTATGAGATTTGTGAAGAAGGGTAAGTTGAGCCCTAGGTACATTGGGCCATTTGAGATTCTTGATAGAGTGGGGGAGGTAGCTTATAGACATGCGTTGCTCCCAGGGTTATCCTCAGTTCATCCGGTATTCCATGTGTCCATGCTCCAGAAATATCATGGTGACCCGTCCCACGTGTTAGATTTTAGCTCTGTCCAATTGGACAAAGACTTGACTTATGAGGAGGAGCCGGTAGCCATTTTAGACCGGCAGATTCATCATTTGAGGTCTAAGAGTTATCCATCAGTTCGAGTGCAGTGAAGAGGCAAGCCCGCTGAGGCAGCTACTAGGAAGTCCGAGTCGGACATGCAGAGTAGATATCCACACTTGTTTGCCAATTCAGGTAACTTTCTATGTCCGTTCGAGGACGAACGTATGTTTTAGAGGTGGAGATTGTGATAAACCAAGGGGTCATTTTATAAATTTAGACTCCGTTCCATGCTTAATAGCCATAAAATGACTAATTTTAAATACCTCGATTTGCGTGCGCAGTCCTGGCATGAAACCGGAAAGCTTTTATGTGAAAATATGAGAAATAGTGATTTCTAGGATTTAAATTTAAATATAGTTGACTTTGGTCAATATTTTTAGTAAACGAACCTGGATCCATTCCGATGATCCGGAGAGGTCCGCAGTAAAATATTGGACTCGGGCGTATGCCCGGAAATGAATTCCGAGGTCCCAAGCCTTAGAAATCAATTTTTAAAAGAAATTATTTTGTTGAAATATTAATGAAATAAAGAAAAGAATTAATGGTTGAAACCATTAGTATCGGGCCCGTATTTTAGTTTCGGAGCCCGGTAAAGATTTGTTATAGTATTTAAAGGTTTACTATGAAATTTGGTGAGAATCGGAATTTATTTGACATGATTCGGGCGTCCGGTTGATAAATAGTGAACTTTAAGTGTTCTTGAGAAAAATAATGAGTTTTGAGGTTTAATTCATAGTTTTACATGTTATTTTCATGATTTGATCAAACTAGCAAGTTTGTATGATGCTTTTAGACTTGCGTGCATGTTTTTTTTAGAGCCCCAAGAGCTCGGGTGAGTTTCAAATAGGTTTGGGTTGTGTTGCGCTCGTTCTTTCTTATGCTTGGACGTCGTTTCTTCAAGCACAAATGATATCATATTGAATAAGTGAGACCCGATTTCTGTTTTGAATGAATTATTATATCCGTATCGTAATTATGGACCCGTAGCAAAAAAGAATCATCGAATTTGGACATCGTATGAGGATTTTATGGTCATTATACTAAGGTTGCCAGATTTTTCAGGTTAATTACGAAATTGCCACTAACGGCGTATTAAAAATTTGCACTATTTAAATATTAAAACCTACATATCTCCTTCATTATAAGATCAAATTGAGTGATTCAAAATCCTAATTTGACTAGCATTTCACATGGAATCTATTGGAGACATAAAAATCAAGTATGTGGCAGAAAAATATATATATAACCGGCAGACTTCTTCTTCTTCAAATTTTCGAATCCCACAGCCCTAGGAACGAATATTTTCACCAAATATCATCCCCATGTCATAGGTAATCAATTCTATACTTTACTCTTCCAATTATTCATTGTTTTTCATCACTTTTAAATAAAAAACTAAGAATTTTCATGGTAAAAATTGAGGTTCGGGTAGAATTAGGGAATTTTGTAAAAATCGAATCTTTACCTCGAATTGAGGTCGGATTTCGAAATGTATATTTGGGTTCGTGGGTGAATGGGTAAACGTAATTTGGTCCAAACCTCGAGTTTAGACCAAGCGAGCCCGCGGTCGAGTTTTCACTTTTTTTGAGAAAACTTAAGAAAAATTATAATTTTCAATAAAGTTAGTTCCTTAAAGAGTATTGGTTGTTTTAGCTGGCTCCCTTGTGGTATAAAATGGTTGAGCGANATATATATATATATATATTCCCTGTTGGTATGTTTATGAGAAAAATACAGTTTCTTATTTATAATTATTGAGACAAAAATATTGTGAAAGGCTTGGCCTAAATTGTGAAATTTATGAATAAATTGATATGAGATGTATGGTGGGAGCGAGTTGCATGCCGCAACAAGGAGTGATAAGGGTGGACATGTGGGATCGGGTTGCACGCCGCAACAGGAGGAATAAGGGTGATATATTTAGGGAGGAGCAATAAGGGTGGACAGGTGGGAGCGGGTTGCACGCCGCAACAAGGAGCGATAAGGAAGGACATTTATATTCTTACTGAATTTCAAAAAAAATAAAGATTTGAAAAGCTTAAATGTTCATTTTACTATTCTTCCTATTTTTTTGCACTACTTTTATTTAAAGTTAAAGTTGGAAACTTGGAAGTTATTTGAGAATTGGTTATTAGCTGAGACCTGGAAAAGGCGGCTGAGTTATTTTATTGTTATTGAAGTATTTTATTTATTTGTTTAGATTTTCTTCTTGCTTCTTATATTATTGTCACAGGTTATATGGTGTTAATTCCCCGCCGTAGCCTCGTCACTACTTCGTCGAGGTTAGGCTCAGCACTTACTCAGTACATAGGGTCGGTTGTACTGATACGACACTCTGCACTCTTTTGTGCAGATCCAGGTACTAGTCAGCAGTAGAGATTTCTAGAGCAGCCATCTATTCAGTTGGAGACAGGAGGTATATCTGCCGGCGTTCGCAGATCCCGAGAGTCTTCTCCTATTTTTATAAAACTGTTTTAGTATATTCAGAACAATTATACTATTTCTTTCAGGCTAGTATTTGTATTATTCTTTAGTAGTTCGTGAATTGTGACACTAGACCCTCGGGTAGTCTTAGATTTATTTATATACTTAGTTCGTGGTTCGTTTTATTTAATTGCTTGTTATTTTGTATTTGTAGTATTTCATTGGAAATCATTTAAATTAAGTTTACTTTAGATTCATTTAGTTATGCTTAAGTAAATAATCAAAGGAAATTAGTTAATCGAATTCTAACATTGGCTTGCCTAGCAAGTGTGGTGTTAGGCTCTATCATGATCCCTAAGGTTGGGAATTTGGGTCGTGACACTTTTTCTTCTAGAACCGGGTTACGAACTCCCGCAACAAATCGGACTCTCCTTGTGCAATCATGAATATATCGGCCTTTCAGTCCTGCACCTTTCTAGCCCCGGCATGAGCCTTAATGAAAGAATTTGCGAGCATCTCGAAGGAGTCTATGGAATGCTTAGGAAAAAGCCAATGCCACGTCAAAGCTCCCTTCATGAGAGTCTCTCCGAATTGCTTCAGCAAAACTGATTCAATCTCGTGGGGAGCTAAATCGTTCCCCTTCACCATCTATACAACAATGGATCAAATTCCGGGTGCACCACCAATGCTGAAATGGCCAGACTCAAAAATGTACACTCAATTGTTGTACAAACCAAGCGCTGCACCAGAATTGATCCCGAAGCGGTTTAAAATGCCAGACACCATTGTTGTATAGATGGTGATATGCTCCTAAGGATCTGAAGTCCCATCATATTTCGGCACGTCTGGCATTTTAAACCGCTTCGGGATCAATTCTGGTGCAGCGCTTGGTTTGTACAACAATTGAGTGTACATTTTTGAGTCTGGCCATTTCAGCATTGGTGGTGCACCCGGAATTTGATCCATGCGGGCGTTCACTTCCCTCATAAACTGTATGAGTTTGTTTGTGAAGGGATCCACTCCCCTCAGCCCCATTCAAGCTGACCACGCATGTCGGAGTGTTGTTGTCGATCCTCTGAGTTATTTGATTTGTGGGAGCACCGAGAGGAACTGGACCTCGTCCATTCGCGTTATTGGAAGCACCTGATATCACCTGCTTCAGCTCTGTCATAAATGTATCATGTCGTGTGAGATGGCCTAAAAATGGCCTTGTTTTGCTCCTGCAAGACCCTTACCTCTTTGACAACATGCTCTTCTTCAACATCATCAAAAGTCGCTTCTCAAACATGTTGTGGGTACCGCCTGCCATGGACCAGTGTGGCCTCATTCCCCTCACCGCGGGTATCACTGATTAAATCCTCGTGCTGAGGCTGATTTACTTGGGTCTTAGGGTTGTGCGTGTTGTTAACACTGTTATCTTCCATTTTCTATGATTTTCTGCTAAGAACAAATAATCAAACGTGTTAGTAAAAGAGGCAAGGACCAACTTAATTACACAGTTGTTTAAGCCCCACAGTGGACGCCAAACTGTTTACCCGTAAACTGTACAATTAAATTTATACATAGTTTATAGACAAGTGAATTAATTTGGTCCTAAAATAATAGAGGAATTAGACAAAAATTTAATAGTAGCCTTGAGATGGAAAATTGGAAATAAAATAGCAGAAATAATAATTCTGGAAGCAGGCTTCCGGGCAGAGTAACAACGATATCAATAAACAAGAAGTTAAAATTATATTGAGCTTTGAATAGAGTGTACGTGTTTGCCCAAAACTTCGTGTCATTTTCAATAATAATAGAGCTCATTTTTTATAGTTGCATCTAGAGAACAAGGTCCTAGGATCAAGCCCATCTTTAATGTCAATTATGAGGGCAATTGAAGAATGTGTAACAACGGGCAGTGAATGCCATATTTCTTATAATGGGCCGTATACTTAACGTTGTAGATATTCCTCATTAAATACTACCGGGTGACAGCCATTTATTTCTTCTTTATGAGTATCATTCTCCCTCGTAACAGACGGGATCGTTGCCTTCAAATTCAATTATCTTCTGTTTTCGGCCCCACTTGTCATTTTCTCACGCGATCATTTAATATAAACATATTTTACCCTATACAATGATATGTTTAGCTTGTGGATCGAGTATATCTTCGAAATCAAATGTTGGGACATTATGCCTTCATAAACACTTAATAGATAAGTTTTCAACAAACAGAAATATACATGTATTTCCATATTTCTTTAGTTACGGGTGTGCTAAAGAAAATTCGATTCGATATTCTGCGATTGAATTATATGGTTTTTATATATCCTTAAAAAATTAATTTCAGGATATAAAAAGCTTAGAGATTCCAAATGCTACTGCACATGATCATTGACCTTCTGAGCAATTAACAATATCCACCAGATGAATGCACTACTCTATTAATAAATTTAGAAATTCATTTTCTATACATAATCAATGTGAAGCACGCTGAAGTGTTATCTTTAACACGCAAAAGTAAGGACACCTTTATGTTTCCGTAAGGAACATTAGGGGAAGTGAGAAGTTATATAAATATATATATATATATATATATATATATATATATATATATATATATATATATATATATATATATATATATATATATATATATATATATATATATATATAAAGGAACTTTATGTGAAGTTATATGAAGAAATTTCTTTTCACCTTATGTTCTAACAATTAGCGAGATATACTTGCAAAGCACGTATATAGAAACTAGTGTGTGTATATATATAATGTTAGATGTGCGAACAAAGTCCCATAATGATAGTTGAAAAGATTGAGAGCCTACATATAAGGTGTAGAGATTTCTTAATGGTGAGAGACCTTTTAAAAAAAATCGTACGGGCTTAGCCCAAAGCGGACAATATCATACCATATTATGGGGGTATTTGCATCTATACCCGCTTTTTCGCATAACTTCAGCATACGGGGTTGAAGTAGCAAAGGCAATCACATAAAACTTCAGCATTCTAGTAGACGGGCCTGAAGTAGCAAGTGTGCTGAACCAAGTATGCTGAAGTTTTTGTTTGTAATTGATGAACTTAAGCATAGTAGCTGAAGTTTTGTTCTCTATTTGCTGAAGTTTTTGTTTAACTTGTACACGTCTTAATGCAAAGCTTTTGTTAGTAATTGCTGAAGTTTTTGTTTTTGTAACTGGCAAAGTTTTTGTTTTGTAACTGGCAAACTTCAGCTCTAGAGCTGAAGTTTTTGTTTTTGTAACTAGCGAACTTCAGCTCTAGAGCGAAGTTTTTGTTTTGTAACTGGCGAACTTCAGCTCTAGAGCCGAAGTAGCTGAAGTTTTGTTATCTATTTATTGAAGTTTTTGCTTAACTTGTGCACGTCTTAACGCTAAGCTTTTGTTTGTAATTGCTGAAGTTTTTGTTTTTGTAACTGGCGACTTCAGCTATAGAGCTGAAGTTTTTGTTTTGTAACTGATGAGCTTCAGCTCTTTTGTTTTTGTAACTGGCAAACTTCAGCTCTAGAGCTGAAGTTTTTGTTTTGTTAACTGGCGAACTTCAGCTCTTTTGTTTTGTAACTGGCGAACTTCAGCTCTGATAAACATATTTATGGCAATCATCCCATGAACTGAAGTTCCATAGCAGCACCAACAGCAGCAGAAGAAAGAAGAAGAAGAAAACGAAGGAGGAGGAGAAAGGGAGTTGAAGTTATTTAAAAAGTGGGTACAAGTTAAGAAATTTTAAAAAAATAGGTATAGGTTAAATGGGGGCGACCAAGTAGGGTGCCCCGTACAATTTTTACCATATTATAAATGTATTTGGGCTAGTTTACCCCAACATATATAAATTCATCATTATACACCAGCACTAGAAAAAAATCCCCTTGCTATGTCACTTTTGCAAAACAAATATGGGTAACATGTATAATAAACTTGATATATATTGATTACCTAAAAAAGGAGATGTAACTTGATATAACAGGTTAAATCATATTAATTGTCTAAAAATGCTTCACTTAAATAACTTAAAACCTTCCCCTTCCCCTGATATAATTTAAAAAATAAATAAAAGAACCTTAAAACCCTTATATATATGTATACCTGACTACCTATTGTGTACAGAGGCGGACCCATGTGTATTGGTGAGGGGTCACCGGATCCCGTAAACTTCGATCGAAATTCTGTATATACACGTAAATACCTTGAAAATGATTAATTTAAAGCAGTTGGCACCATAAACATAAAAAGTATTTAGGGGCACTGCTTGAGCAGAATAATATACCCGTCACGTAGAAGTTCTGGGTCCGCCTCTAATTGTGTACACATGTACGTATAATAAGCAAGTTGGAGGCTTTATGTTTGTTTTGTTACATACCAAAGTAAATTCAGATATTGGTTGAAAAACTTGAAATTGCTTTAATTAAAAAAGAATGTGAATCCTCGAATATAATAGACACTAATTGTAAGTCCCTACAAAAATTTTGGATAAGGGTGGATCCACGAATATTGAAAATGAAAAGTAGAAGGGAAAAGTGTTTTGTGCGAAATTAATCATTTTCTACCAACACTAACATTTTATTTAACATGTGTTACCGAAAATGAGAAGAAGGAAAATAGCAGCAGTGGCAACAGTTCTTATATGTCCCAGTCTATAGACTTTTGATAGTGGAATATGGTTCTTCTTTAGGTGTTATTATATATAGATATCTAACATAATTACTTATTCCTTATCCTTCTTATATGTATAGTTCTTCTTTCACTTCTTTGTTAAACGAACATAAAGTAGTTCTATCTATAAATTGAATACATCAATGGTGGTTGGAGAAAGAAAGAAGCAAATGGGAAACCAAGCAAGACTTCCACCAGAGAGAGGTCAAATCAAGGCTAAAATATTTGGAGTGTTGGTGAAGAAAGTGATCATCTCTTCGACGGTTGGAAAGAAGGCATAAATTAGATAATTGGCATTACAATTACAAGTATATAAATGATTAATTCTGTATGGTCGAACTTCTCATTCTATGTTAGTTTGTCTTCTTCTAAACTCATGAACGTGTGTATCGATTTATACTATGTTGTAATCTGTTGAGTTTATGATAGTTTTTTCCAAAGTTTAAAATATTTTTTTCTTACTACTTGCTTTGTCTTTCTGCTGAAGAATACACTATTTTAATTTTTTATTAAATAAATGCTCAAATTAATTATTATCCAACGGGCTGAATCAAATAGTATATGAATTAGCTAGGCTTGTGTGGAGGTTTGGATTAGTGTAGCATCCTTTAAAGATCCCATAAATTTTAAGGGTTAGTTGCAAAGGGTAGAATATATGACCGCACCCCAATATTTTTCAATTTATTTTCATCAAGGACATTATGATGATGGTGACGATGATCGATTATAAAAAAAAAATTTGGACTTCTAATAGCAAGGGCAAAGCTGAAAGTAATTAATTAAAAACCTAGATCAGTTCCCCTTTGTTTGCCGAATGAAGAAAATCTTATGGCTTCAAACATGCAAAAAGTCATTTCTATCGTATTAGTTAAGCTGGCGAGCTGCAATATGATCAACAGTAACGCTAATAATGGGAGAATTTGGGACACAGCATAAATTTACATTGCTTCAAACTATGTAATCTTTGGGATCCTTCCATTCTCTTCAAATAGATCAAAGAGAAAATAAAAAATAGGGCAGAATCCTAAAATATATTTGAGGATATTCCTCAATGTCCCAACTACTCATGGAAGGTGAAAAAGATGACTAATTATAATCAAGGATGATGGGTTTAAGGTTTCACAGTCTTATGTTTTGATGATCTAACAAACTTTTTATCTAGAACCAGATAAAGGACCTGATGCATACTTGGTACAATTCTTCAGCAATGGACTTTAGCTAATATGAGATGTGTGACTTTAGCTACACAAGAACCAATTCAGGGACCTGATCCTTTGGAGCTTCCCTGACATAAGTATGAAGTCAACTCTCCAGTTGGAAAGTTGCTGCCTGCACACGCTACTGTACAGGAATAGTGCAGCAGTCAACTTTCTGTGGAAAGCTTTTTATCTACCTTGCTTACATCATTGTAAGTGATGTCACACATATATTATTAACATAAAGGAACGTAAAACAATCACTTGAACACTCTTTGATATTATCTCAAGCATTAAAGACATCATCCGGCATTAAGGTCACAAAGTGTGTCAAGAACAAAGAGTAACACAGCTACGGACCAATTCCATTAAGAGTCTTCTTACATCCTCAGTTGAGTTGTATCTTTGTATTTGTTCTTTATTGTAATTCCTACTTTGCTTATCTAGAAGCGTTACTTAGGAACCCCTTGTAAACCATAAACCTTCAGCGTTTGTGTCGTGACTAGAGTTAGTCATGAGTTGAAGTCTTTGTAATTAATATATTTCAAAGTGGCTTGTAATAGGTGTATTACAAGTTAGTGAGGTTGAAGTATTTGTAATAGAGTCATTACAAAGTGGCTTGTAACAAGTGCATTACAAGTTAGTGAAGTTGAAACCCTACCAGTGTAGGTCGTGATTTTTATCCCATTGAGTTGGGATTTTTCCACGTAAAAATCCCGTGTCTTATTTACTTACTGTTTTATTAGTTAGTACTGTGGGAACTGATATAGGGCCAGGTCTCTATACAGTTTGGTGGACTCTTATATTCTATCAATTGGTATCAGAGCAGGTTCTTTATAAAAGGTTAACACCTAGAAAGGATCTCCATGGCTGCTCCACCAAACTTTGAGGAAGGACAATCAACCTACAGGCCTTCGAGATTCAACGGTCAGTACTACGGCTGGTGAAAACTCGAATTCATGACTTTATAATGGCGGAAGGCTCCGAGCTATGGGATGTTATATGCGACAACCCATATGTTCCAACGAAGAAGGTAGGAGTACCTGTTATGGTGCCGAAAACCAGGAAGGAATACAATGATGCTAGCAGAAAAGCTGTGGAAAAGAACTTTCGTGCTAAAAAGATATTACTGTGTGGTGTATGACCTGATGAATACAATAGAATCTCAGCTTATCAATCTGCCAAGGAGATATGGGAAGCCTTGCAAACAGCGCATGAAGGAACTACTCAGTTCAAACAGTCCAAGATCGACATGCTCACCACTGAGTATAAGATTTTTAGGATGAAAGACGACGAATATATATAGGACATGCACACAAGATTCAGTTCCATCATAAATGAGCTGCATTTACTTGAAGAGATCATTCCTAGAAACAAGCTTGTGAGGAAAGTTCTTAGCGTCTTACCCAGCTCATGGGAGAGTAAGGTGAACGCTATTACTGAAGCCAAAGACTTGCAAACTTTAACTATGGATGAGATGGTTGGGAATATGAAGACATACGAGATGAAAAGAAGAAAGACAGTGATAAAAAAGAACCAAAGAAGGAGAAGAACCCGGTACTCAAGGCTGAAAACAATGACTCAAGTGAGGAAGATAGTGATATGGCCTATTTTACCATAACATTTCAAAAAATGGTTCGAAGAAATGGTGGAATACCAAAGAGAGGTAGCTCCAGTAAACCAAAGAACTATGATCTCTGTCACAAGTACGGAAATCCAGGACATTTCATCAAAGATTGCCCACTTCTAAAGCAGGAGCAGTCCAAGCACAACTCTGAGAAAGTAGCGAAAAGGAACCTGGTTCCTGACAAACGCTTCAAACGAAAAAGTGCAGCTGATAATGTTGTGAAGCAAGCTCTTGCTGCATGGGGAGACTCCTCCAGTGAATCAGAAGAAGAAAATGATGTAGGAGACAGCTCCATGATGGCAGTGGAAAATGAAGCAAAGGAATATGATTCATTATTTGCATTGATGGATCAGTCTAATGATGATGAAGATGACGACAATGATGAGGTAAATTTCAGGGATGTTCAAAGGAATCTGAAATCCTATTCTCCTAAGAAACTAATGTCATTAGCTAATGTTCTAATTGATGCATATCACGGTCTTGTTAATGATAAGGATTCCTTGACCATAGAGTTAGGAGATGCTGAACAAACTAAGGATGACTTGGTGGTCTGTGTGGTTGATTTAAAGGAAACCATAGATAATCTTGAAAAGGAGAAAGAGGTTTTAACGGGAAAGATCAATAGTGTAGAAAATGAGAGAGATGATCTGATGGTAGTGGTTGTTGACTTGAAGGAACCCATAGAAAACCTTAGCAAGGAAAAGAATACCCTAGCAGCGAAAGTTGCAGCTACTGAGCAAGAGAGAGATGATTTTTAGTGGTAATCACAGACCTAGAGGAAACACTTGAGGGACTTAAAACAAAACATAGGCATGTAAGCATTGAGAAAGGAAAGGAAGTAGCTAGTGAGGCACACATCAGTCTTGAAAAAGAATTAAATGATGTGAAAACTAGTCTGTATAGTGAGCTTGAAAAAAATAGGCAGCTTCAAGCAGAATTGGAGAAGGTAAAAATGATCTTGAGAAATCTCTTAAGTGGACCTGGTCCTCAGATACTGTTACTACCATGTATTTCAATAATGGTGGAAACAGGCAGGGAATATGGTTCCAAAAGGAGAAATTCCTCACAACCCTCACAACAAGTACGTCAATATACCTGATAACTGGCTTTGTACCCACTGTGGGAACAATGGGCACTTCAAGAAAAATTGCCAGGCCAGAATTCAATCTGTTCAGAAAACAAAGTTTTTGCTGAAAAAGTAACTACTAAAAAGGGACCAGGTGCCACACACAAAAAACATATTTACCTGCTTGGACTAGGAAATCTCTCATTCACCCGTTTCCTCATTACAAGGGACCCAAACTGGTTTGGGTTCCTAAATCTAACCCGTGATTTACCTGTGCAGGGAACAGTGAAAGGAAGCAACCTACAACGGATCATGGACAGTGGATGCTCTGAGCACATGACTGGGAACATCATGGACTTCCTTTCACTGAAAGCCCTGTAAGGAGAGAATGTATCCTTTGGAAATGGAAAAAAGGGGTACATTCTCGGTGTTGGAAAGGTTGGAAAGTCTCTCTCACACTCAATTGAGAATGTTTACTATGTGAATGATCTGAAGCATAGCCTCTTGAGTGTCTCTCAAATCTGTGATAAAGGGAACAAAGTAGAGTTCTTGTCTAAAGTGTGCACAGTTACTAATATGGTAACTGGTGAAGTGGTCTTAGTAGCCAAAAGATACAAGAACATCTATGTTGCTGATTTTGGGTCTCTCCAAGCTGGTGATATGAGCTGCCTGAAAGTAGTTGATGATGCACAATTGTGGCATAAAAGGTTGGGGAATGCAAGCTTCTCCCTTCTGAATAAACTGATAGAGAAGGACCTGGTTCGTGGTCTGCCAAATTTAAAGTTCAAGGAGCATAGAGTGTGAGATGCATGTGCTAGAGGGAAACATGTGAAATCATCCTTTAAGACAAAGAAGGATGTCAACACGTTAAAGGCACTTGAAATCCTCATATGGATCTATGTGGTCCTATGAGAGTGCCAAGAAGGGGTGGAAAAAGATATATCTTTGTGATTGTAGATGACTATTCAAGGTTCACTTGGACACTATTTCTCAGAACAAAAGATGAGACATTCGAAGTGTTCGTGTCCTTTGTCAAGAAAATCCAAGTGAAGATGGAATTAAAGGTAGCCTGCATTAGATCCGACCATGGAATAGAATTCGACAACGCCAAGTTTGATGAGTTCTACAGTGAAAATGGGATCACCCACAACTTCTCAGATCCAAGGACTCCACAACAGAATGGAGTCGTTGAAAGGAAGAATAGAACTCTCGAAAACATGGCCAGAACAATGCTCATTAACAGTGGAATTGCAAAATATTTTTGGGCAGAAGCAATAAGCACTGCATGCTACCTGGTGAAAAGATGCTTGATCAGATCCATCTTGACAAAACGCCCTATGAGTTTCTCAATTGAAGGAAACCCAAGCTGAATTATCTGAGAAACTTTGGATGCAAATGCTATGTTCTCAACAACGGAAAGGATCAGCTTGGGAATTTCGATGCAAAAAGTGATGAAGGAATTTTTCTAGGATATTCCTCTCAAATAAAAACTTATAAAGTGTAGAACAAGAGACCCAGTGCGTGTAAGAAAGTGTTCATGAGATATTCAACGAGACACTTTCATCTGGCGAAAAAGGAAACATGGACGATCAAGACAATGGACCATTGTTGGTTCCTGGAGAGATCACTAATGTTTCAAATGGAAAAACGGATATAATGAGTCAGCTGAAAGGAACATGTGAAGATATTGCAACCTCCTCTTCCACTTCTCAAGAGGAACCTGGTACCTAAATCACTACCACTGAAGCTGAAGAAAGAGTTGTTGATGCAGTCCAAAGCACTCCACAGATAGCAGAACGAGGAGTGCAGGGGAAACAGTCAAGTTTACCCAGTTCTTCTGCAAATCAGATTCTAGTCCCCAATTGGAAACATAAAATCTCCCATCCACTTGATAATACAATCACCCTTTGATTCAGGAGTCCAGACAAGATCAAAAACCATAAATTCCATAGCCTTCTCAGCCTTTCTATCCCAAATAGAACCCAAAAATATCAAAGAAGCCTTGAAGGATGCAGACTGGATCACGGCTATGCAAGAGGAGCTTCATCAATTTGAAAGAAACAAGGTATGGCACCTGGTACCTAGACCCTCAGATAGATCCATCATGGGGACCAGGTAGGTGTTCAGAAATAAGTTGGATGAACATGGAAACACTACAAGGAACAAAACAAGGCTTGTTGTCCAAGGCTACAATCAAGAGGAAGGGATTGATTATGATGAGACCTTTGCCCCAGTTTCTCGCATGGAAGCCATTAGGATTCTCATTGCTTTTGCATCCAATATAGAGTTCACCTTGTTCTAAATGGATGTGAAGAGTGCATTTTTGAATGGTTTTCTCAAAGAAGAAGTTTATATCAAGAAACCTCCAGGTTTTGAATGTCATGAATATCCTGAGTATGTATTTAAATTGGATAAGGCACTCTACGGATTGAAGTAGGCCCCTCGTGCTTGGTACGAAAGACTATCCAAGTTTCTCTTGGAAAATGGATTCACAAGAGGAAAAATTGACAATACTCTTTTCTTGAAGAAACGGGGAAGGAACCTGCTCATCGTTCAGGTATATGTTGAAGATATCATATTTGGGTCAACGCCAGACTCACTGAGTGAAGAATTTTCTAAACTCATCGGAAATGAGTTTGAAATGAGCATGATGGGGGAGCTGAACTTCTTCTTGGGTCTTCAAGTGAAGCAGTCCACAAAGGGAATATGTATCAGTCAACAGAAATACATCAAGGAACTTCTGAAGAGGTTTGATATGGAAACATCAAAGGTGATTGATACCCCTATTGCTACTTCCACTATGCTAGACATGGATGAATCTGGATCAACTGTAAATCAAATAATGTATCGTGGAATCATTAGATCACTACTCTACCTTACTTCCAGCAGGCCAGACATTGTATTTAGAGTGGGTCTATGTGCAAGGTTCCAATCTAGTCCTAAGTAATCCCACCTGAAGGCTGCTAAGAGAATACTGAGATATCTTAAGGGCACACAGGACCTGGTTCTGTATTACCCTTCAGGTGATAATTTCAATCTTATTGGCTATGCTGATGCTGACTATACACGTTATCTTGTGGACAAGAAAAACACATTTGGAATGGCTCATTTCCTAGGATCAATGCCTAATCTCATGGGTAAAAGGAAGTAAAACTCAGTAGCTCTCTCAATAGCTGAAGCGGAATATATTGTTACAGCCTCTTGTTGTGCTTAGTTACAGTGGATCAAATAACAATTGGAGGATTTTGGAGTATACATTGACTGTGTACCGCTTCTATGTGACAACACCAGTGCACTCAATATGGCAAACAACCCGGTTTAACACAAGAGAACTAAGCACATTGATGTATAACATCATTTTCTCAGAGACAATGTAGAAAAGGGATTTATCTGTATGAGGTTCTGTTGCACAGAAGATCAAATTACAGATATATTTACCAAAGCTTTAAGCAGGGAACACTTTGAAGGAAATAGGATGGCACTAGGGTTAATTAAGAACCTGATTCACTTCCTACGGTTGTGAAAGTCATACTCAGGTAGAATTTGCTAAAGTGTTTTCTGACCAAGCTTAACTCACATCTATACCATTACAGGTAGACACGCATGATGATCATGGAAGCTAAAGAAACAACGTTGAGCGACAAAGGAGAGTTACTAAATCTTTTGACAAAAACTGGTCAGAAACCCGGTTCCTGCACCACATGTTAGTAGTAATGTGTTTTTATCATGCATATCTCAAAAGACAACAAGAATTAATTTAAATACCACATCATCCGACTTTTCAGAACCTATACATCACGTCTCGTCTCTCAAATCTTTTCACCTTCACTACACTGTTATGTATCCCCAAAAACCTACTGCCGTTTCAGAACTGATTCTTTTTCCCTCTCATAATTAGCTCCGTCTTCCATAAAACCCTCTTACTTCGTGAGTTTTGCACAATCACTCCTCACCATATCTCTTCATTCTCTCAGAGTCTTTAAACTCTTTTCCACCATTGCCGATGAGCAACCTTAGCGCCACCATCCTCGCCTCTCCAACTCCCTTAGCGTCACCACCAGCCTCTACTACCCCTAGCACAAATGTATCTACACTTGTTTCTTCTTCATCTCCTATCTCCCTTACAACTATATCCAACCCTGTTTCACTCCCAAGTGCTGAGACTTCCGACGTCCCAGATGTTAACCCTGGTTCTCCTCCATTGTCTGATCAAAATAAGGGGGAAATAGAAGGTGGTACCCCTCAAGAATCAGGGGTTTCTGAGGAAGATCCCGACTAGTTCTTGAATTCTCCCGTCTTGGACTCAGCGGCTCCAATGGAGTCACCAGAGAAAGAAGCAACAGAAAATATCATGGCCATCGTTGTTGAAAGCTTGGTGAGTGAAGGACCCTTTCTCCTGCCTGAGTCTCAGGGGGAAGAAACTCCGTTCATATGGGGACGAGGGAACCATGGCACTTTTTGAATCTCCTGTTCATGAAAAAGTCTCTGACAAACCTGTTGGAGAACCTGATTCCCTTCCTGAGAAAACAGGTCAGGAACCTATCTTCTACGTTGAGTCATTGGAATCTATTCCTCCTGTTGAGAAGCCTAATGCCGAGGATGATGAGGATGACATGGTTCTTAGTGCTCGCTTCAAAGTCAGAAAGCCAACAGTCACTCCTGAGCCCTCTTCCAAGCGACCAACTACTAGGTTGCAGAAGAAGGAGGCCTTTGAGTCTACTCTCTAAGTCTTATTAAGAAAATTTATGAAAAAGTAAGGGTGTGTTTGGTGTTAAGGAAAATATTTTCTGATTTTTTCATGTTTAGTTGGTTTAAATATTTTGGAAAACATTTTCTTTATGAACTCATTTTCCTCCAATCGGAGGAAAATGAGTTCATAAGGAAAATATTTTCAAAAACTCCTTCTCAACCTTCCCCACTTTATTTCTCACCCTCACCAACCCGCCCCACACCCCCACACCTAACCCCACCCCATGCCTACCCACCTCACCCCTCTCCAAAAAGGTTTTTTTTATTTATAAAATTTTACTTTTCCGTCATCACCCACCTTACTACCCCCCTCCCGCAAAAAAAAAATTTACTTTTTTTTAGTTTTAAATTTCTATTTTTTCGTTTTTTTGCACCACCCACACACCCCACTGCCCCTCCACCCCCGCACAAAAAAGCTTTATTTTTGTAGTTTTCAAATTTCTGTTTTTTTACTGCACCCCTCCCCCCACCCCCTCTCGGAAAAAAAATTACTTTTTTTATATATATTTTAAGTTTTAGTTTTTTCATCTTTCAGTTTACAGGTTCGAAATTTTACAAGTTTGAAGATTATGAGTTTGGAGGTTTATGTGTTTGGAAGTTATCAGGTTTAGAAATTATAAAGTTTAAAGGTTCGAAGTGTCGCAGTTTCGAAAGTTTAGCGGCTCGGAAGTTTATGAAATTTGTGAGTTTGGAAGGCTATTGATTCGAACGTTTATGGCTTCACGTTTATTGTATTTAAATTATTTATGAATACTCTTGAGAAGTTATTTTCCTTAGTTTGCATACCAAACACCGAAAAATGAATAGATTACTACTTATTTTTCAAGAAAATATTTCTCACGGAAAATATTTTTTGTTATACCAAACGCACCCTAAATCCTTGGAGTTTGAATCCAGTTTTACTTGTTGTTGAATCTTGTAGCCACTGGGGCATCATGCATCTCTTTGTTTTATTCGATATGCTATATATTGAAATATAGCATACAATATTTTAAATGGTAGAAAGATTAAAGGAAGCATTTCGTATGCAGTTGTATATTTAAATATTTTCTAATGCATTGTAACTTAATGTTAATTCGTATTTATTTCTTGACGCTGAATTTATAATTAAAATAGTCATCAGATACATGCATATTGATGATTAGATTTTTATTTTATTTTATTTTAATATGTTTTTGTTTTTTGGAAAGTAAGTACATATATTAAGAAAAGAAGATAAGTAATCTTTTTCATTCGTGGATAGAGTATCTTGAAATGTTGATGTTATTTACAGTGAACAGACACAAGAGAGGGTGAATTGTCTCTAACCCAATTTTCTTAAAGAACCTGGTTATTCAACTTACAGATTTTGGTACCAAATACTAAAGAAATGTGCATGCACTAGACAAGGCGAATACGTGAAAAATTTCTTGATCAAGTGAGAAAAAGTCCACGATTTATCCATATAAGATTTGCCCAAACTTCATTAAACAACAAGAGCAATTTTAGATTACAACTCATAACCAAAGGAAATATAAACCTTAGTATCTTATCTCCTACGAACCAATTGTAGCAAACCCTTATAGAGTATAAACTCTAGCCTAAAACTCCATAAACGAAGTCTCTGACTTGTTCATATTACACTTCTCATAAGCAGAAATGGGTTACAACAAGGATTATTTTTTTATATATAAAGTTCTCAGACAGAGGTCTAGGTGTTGTATTGCAAAAAAGGATCAATGAGAGGGGCTAGGTCTTACCTCCAAAACAAAGTACAACTTGGTGATTGCCATCACCCAAAAAACGGACAGTAGAGCTAAACTACCACTCTATTGTAAATCCTATATACAACAAACTTAACTAACAAAAAAGTTGTTCTTCTCGTATTTTGTTCTAATACTAGGTATCTGCCACTTATCCATAATGAAAGGGCCTTTACCTTCCTTAGGTAGATGCTCAAAGGATTGGCATATCATACATGTACCAGATATGGATGCGATTTTAGCTAAGGCATCCGCAACTTGGTTTTCTTCTTTATAACAGTGTTGAACTGTTGCATTTGTTTCATGAAGCAAGCTTGAGATTCTATCTACCACCATCTTCAATTTCTAGCTCTTGTTTCCCACATTGTTGACCATGTCCACAATAGTAGTAGAATCAAGTTCAAGAACAAAATTAGTGAAACCCAACTGGTTGCACCATTTTCCTCCGAACTCCGCAGCTGTAGCCTCTGCCATGTTGTGACTGTCACAATCTATCTTGACTGCAAAGGCCATGATGCATTCACCCCTCTCATCTCTAATGATTCCACCTATGCCTGCTTTCCCATTTTCTTTGATGTAGCTTCCATCGGTGTTAACTTTGACCTTGCCTTGGGTTGGAGGGTGCCATAGGACTTGCTTCCATGTTTTTAAAGTCTTCATCCTTTCAATTCTGTTGCAAATAAAGGGCCAGTGATGTTGTGTTTCTCCAAGTGGGATGTATCTAGCTATAATTGTGCTGATTTTCCATGTTACTTGGCGTTTCATTACATTGAGTTGGAATCTCCTTTGCGATCCATATCTACATGCACTTCTTTACTTCCAAATCTCCCAGCAAATGAATATTGGAGCCACTTGAAAAACCATTCCATGAATTTTATTCATCGACTTTGCATCCCACCAGTTTTTGAAAATAGAAGGCACAAGTGCATTTCGGTGCTTGATACC
Source organism: Nicotiana paniculata (assembly GCA_005239505.1). NCBI lineage: Eukaryota > Viridiplantae > Streptophyta > Magnoliopsida > Solanales > Solanaceae > Nicotiana > Nicotiana paniculata. The sequence continues at coordinate 60,967 of ML332555.1, read as the reverse complement.
CATTGAGCAGCCAATTTGTTCCCATAAGTGCGTAGCAGCTTCACTTTCCACAAAAATATGTTGCATCCATTCCACTTGCGGAACGCTACAACAAGAACATCTCGAAACAGTGTTAGTACCAAATTTACATATCATATCATCAAAAGGTAACTTCTTTTTCATAATTCTCCATGTAAGAAAGGACATTTTGAAAGGAATTGAATGATGACAAAACCTTTTTAAAAAACTATTTTGTTGTTTCTTAAATCTAATTGAGTGCCAAGCAGATTTATTGGAGAAATTGCCATCCTCCGACAAGGTCCAAATACGAAAATCATCTTCCGATTCATTTCCTATATCAATTTTACAAATGGAGTCAGAAAGGTGAGATGGGAGAACCTGGTTTAACCTGTTAACATCCCATTGTCCCTCAATGATGAATTCCTTAACCTGGGTTTTGGCTGACATTCTGTTTCCCTAAATCTTGTGCGCAAGAGGACCATTGCCAGTTCAATTGTCCCACCAAAAACTTGATGATCCATTTTGTATGCTCCATTTGATATGTAACTCTACCTTTGGCCTGGTTTTTAAAAGATTTTTCCAACTGTGAGAATCCGCCGATGCCACAAATTTTTTAACCGGATGGGATCTTGTACAATATTTGGTTCTGAGGAATTTAGCCCATAAGGAGTTTTGCGTTCTAAACCTCCACCATATCTTGATACTAAATGTGTCAATTGCATCCTGCAGTTTCCTAATTCCGATGCCACCTTCCTCTTTGAGAAGGCACATATTGTGCCAGGAGCTCCAATGATACTTATTAGATCCCTCAGTAGAACCCCAGAAGAAATTGTCAAAGTGTTTTTCCATGAGGTTAATGGTGATTTTTGGGGGGGTCATTGCAGACATGGTATAAATGGAGAGAGATTGCAAAACATGCTTGATCATTGTGATTTTACCTCCCGGAGAAAGAATTTTACATTGTCAACCATTGATCCTTTTGACTATCTTAGCCACCAAATAGGGTTGTGTTCTTCCTTCTATGATATATAGGGCATCCCAAGTATGTGAAAGGAAATTTTCTATCCATGAATCCTGAAGCTTGTCGAATTCTATTGATTCTGGATACTGATGTGTTAGGAGCTGCGATGAAAAAACTTTTGTTGTTGCTTACTTTTTTCCCTGAAGCCTTTCCATATCTCCTAACATTCTTTTTGATAAGGTTGATGGTATTCCTATTACCCCTACAAAATATGACAATGTCGTCTCTATAAGCCAGATGATTAATCTTTGGACCTTTGGGATTCATGCTGAAAGGAGTAGAATCTGCACATTCAAATAAGTTATTCAAAGATCTTGTTAGAACTTCTGCACCTATGATAAACAAAGAAGAAGAAAGAGGGTCTCCCTGTTTCAAGCCCTGGGAGGAGGTGAAAAAGCCTCTATTATTGCCGTTAATGATGATAGAGTACCAGACATCCTTGACCAAGCCCCAGATGATGTCGATTCATTCTTCCCCGAAACCAAATTTCCTCAAAACAGATAAGATAAAGCACCATGACATTCTGTCTTATGGCTTCTCCATGTCTAATTTGATAATAACATTACCTCCGCGGTTTTTGTTCTTGATGTTATGAGATATTTCTTGAGCAAGCAAAATGTTTCAGTAATGGATCTTCCTTTGACAAACCCACTTTAATTGTCATAGATGATCTTATCAAGCATAGGATTAAGCCTTCTAGATAGGATCTCGGAAATGATCTTGGCCGTGAAATTGCTAAGACTGATGGGTCTAATCTCAGAGAAGTTGAATGGGGATTCAACTTTAGGGAGTAGAACTAGGCATGTGTGGGAATAGAACCTGGTCATTCTTTTTCCATTGAAAATTTCTTGCACAAAGTCTGTGATATCTTCTTTGATAATATCCCAGCATTTTTGAAAAAAGGTACCGTTAAAGCCATCAGGACCAGCTGCACTGTTAGTACCCATATCAAAAATAGCTACTCTGACTTCCTCCATATCAGGGATGGCAGTCAGAGCCTCATTATCAGTGTCAGAGACAATCCTAGGAATACATTCTAGAATTTCCGTATCATTAAAATGGTGCTTGATATTGAATCTCTTGCTGAAGTGTCTAACATCAGCTGTTGCAATGTTTTCATCCCCTTCAACCCAGATGTCCCTATGATCCTTGATCCTATGAAGCTGGAGTCTTCTTCTTCTTTCCTTGATAAGTCTATGAAAATACTTAGTATTAGAATCACCTTCCTCGAACCATTTGATATTTGCCTTTTGTTTAAGAATAGAGCCCTGCATATTCAACCATTTAATGTATTCAGCTTGCCCTCTGTTTATCTCTTCCCTGGATAAATCAGACTTGTTTTGTATATCAAGCTCTTTGAGGACAATCATTTTTGCTTCCCAGAATTGCACTTGTTCATAAACATTACCAATCTCTTCTTTGGACCAACGGGTAAGCCTTTTGCTGAGCTTTTTAAGTTTTTGTTGAAGTTTCCACAATGTGTTCCCCCTAATGTTTGAGTTCCAAACTTCTTTGACCAGGTTCATGAAAGATGGTTGCTCCGCCCAGAAGTCAAGGAATCTGAAATACTTAATGCCATAGTTGATTTTGTTATAACTTTTGAGAAATAGAGGTCTATGATCAGAGCCCGCTCTTGAAGATGCCTGACCACATTATTCTGTAAAAGCTGCCCCCACGCTTCAATAGTAAATATTCTATCAAGCCGCTTCCAGATTCTTCTTCTAGCCTCCCAATTATTGCACCAAGTGAACTTAAGTCCACTATAACCCAAATCCTTAACTTCACAATTGTTCATGCAATTGCTGAAATCAAAACTTTTGTACATTTTGTGAGGTCGACCTCCTTGCTTTTCTTCCGGTTCCATAATCACATTGAAATCGCCTCCGATACACCAAGGGCCATTAAACCTCATGTGAGTATTTTCCAAACTGTTCCAGAGTTCTTTCCTATCGTTTGCGTTACATTTTGCATAAACTACAGTAATGAACATACTCTTATCATCCACCATGTTTTGCATCTTGATAGTTATCTGTGTTCATCAGCATTAGTCACACTAGAGTGGAATTTTTCAGACCATACGAGCCAAATTTTCCCGTTTGTGTTAGTCATACAGTGTTTGAGTTTGAGATACCTCATATATTTGTCAATTTTGTTCAAACTAGCAAAAGGTTCCATAAGAGATATGAAATCCATTTTGTAGATGTTGATAAGTTTTTTAAGTCTTGGCATGACTTCCTTTGTGTTAACCCCTCTAATGTTCCAAAATATTGCACTTATCATGGAAACATTGAGGGGATTAATTTGATATACCTTCTTGAAGAGGAAGTTTCTCAAGTTGCTTTTTCTTCTTTTCCTTTTTCTTGTTCTGCTTCCTGCTTTTAATCACAGGGGGAAAACCTTCTTCGTTGTCTTGGTCTTGCCCCTTTTCTAGTTGATTTTCGGGTACCACAACAGTCACTGTGTCGGGGGAAGTGATCTCAATTTGGTTTTGCGATTCCTTCCATAGAGACACAGAATCACTGTTACATTGTTGCTGCTCCTGTTTGGAAGTACTATTGTTTTGTTGTTTCATCTGCTTCAATTAAACTTCAAGGCATATAACATGCAAGTTCTTTATATCTGAAGGGACACTAACAGACTCGTTGACGTACATTTTCCATACCACATTATTTATTGTACTATCCTTCACATTACACGACCTAAAATCATATTTCTCGTCTTCAATTTGTGTAGTAAACTTTGTCTCAATGATGCTATCATTTCCTTCACATTTATCATTGTTGCTCACCTCTGTCATGTGCAAAGGACAGCCTTCATTCGAACTCTCAATTTGTAAATCATTAGGAATCTCTTTTGTATGTTGGACTCTTTGATAGGTTTGAAAACAACTTTTGTCATTCTTTTTGGTACACTATTGTGTTTTGTTGTTTTTGCCTTTCCTGTTGGTCCGTTGTTTGATGTCGTGTTGCCATATCAAATAATTTTTACTGGTTTGAGCATTCTTCAAATTCTGCTGAACGAACTCAGCCAGATTAGTATGTTGCAATTGCCCAGCAGCAACATTTCCTTGAGTAAACCCAGCAGCCGTATCAGTCTGTTGCAATTGCCCAACAGCAACATTTTCTTGAATAAGCCCAGCAGAAACCTTCTGTTGCAATTGCACAGAATCAACAACCTGTTGAGTGTGTACAACAGTAGCATATTATTTTTGCACAGTAGTAACTCTGTTTTTCCTCTGTTTCCCTGGCATATTTTCAGTTTTTTTGCTAACATTTTCACCTGTTTCATTCTCATTTTCCATTGCTTCCTTATTTTTGCACGCCTCATCAATTGCTTAAGTTTCCTCCTTGTTCAAATTGTCTTCAAGTTCCTTTTTTTCCAGCTCTCTTTTCCTTTCAAGAATTCTACAATTCATCATATTATGTCCCAATTTTCTACAATGCTTACAATATTTTGGAACCCCTTCATATTTAATTTTCTGGATGAAACCTCTTTGAGGAGCATTGTCAAAAATATTCCTAACATAAACAGCATCCGGTTGTGGTTTGAGTAAGTCAATTTCAATCCGAACCTTTGCCATGCTAGGTCTAATTTTGCCTCGCGTAGCTAGGACCATTTCCAAAGGGGTTCCGGCAACACTTACGACTTGTTTAATGTACTTCCATGTATGAATATGGTAGGGCAGCCCGGGTAACAGAAACCATACCGGCACAACTGGTAAGTCTTCCTCCGTCTTAAAATCCGACGACCACCTATGAAGCCACATTTGTTGCCCCTCTATTTCAATAACTCGCTTGTACCAGACAAGATTAAAATCATCCTCATTTGTGAAATCAAGAAACACATTAAAATTATCATACACCCCAATTTTGACATTACCTTTGATAGAAATTAACTCTTGGACCTAATTTGATCAATTTGAGGTCTAGGTTTGAGAAATTTGCCCACAATTGTAAGGCGACACTCTTCAGCCATAATTCCGTAGCAATCAGCTGCTTTGAATAGTACCGTCGGTATCCCATTATGAGTAATATGAGTTGCAACCACTAATTCTTTTGCCTTTTGATTTGGGGCTTCTAGGAATTGCTTAGCAGCATCCATCTTCTCTGCATATGAAGCTTTCTTTTCTGCAATTTCAATTACAGGTCTTGTGATTTGATTGGGGTTGTTCTGGCCCAACACGGAACAATATTGACTCAAGACTTATACAACTACAGGAAAAAAAAAATCTGCAACAGGTTCTTCAGTTGAACAGTTTGAATACTTGGACGTACTTTCTTGTGGTGCGAGCCTGCCCAATTTGGGCGCGATATCTGCGGCAATGTGGTGACGAGTTTTGAATGGATATTTGTATCTCTATTTTACTTGAACTTGGTTAATTCATCTGGGACTTCACCCTACACCAATATATAATCCTTGAACGTATTTTTTAGAGGGAATTCGACTTTGGAGAGAAATAAGCCAACGTGGAGGCCGAAGTTCATAGAATTTCATATTTTCTTCCACCAATTAGTAATTTTTATGTTTCTTTGAATTATTTTTTATTTGGCTACTATGTTTCCGGGCTACACTTGGCACTCTAGGGTTGTGGTTCTTTCACGACTATTATTATTTGGATATTAATTTTGGTTTCTTAATTTATCGTACTGATATATGTATTCAGTCTCATATTTAATTATTTAATTTCTTGATCACCAATTTAATGCTATCTATGAATTTAAAATTAAACTCGTACGTGAGAATTCTATATTGCACATAGGATTGAGTAGAGGAAGTTTTTGAACATCTAGGAACAGATTTGCGATTATGATAAACATATATAATCATCTTGCTTGGTTATTATACCGGAACTATGAATGAATTCTTGTTGATTCTAGATCCACAAACATATAGACGTTAGGTTAGCTTGAATAGGCACGTCAAAATTTGAAAGATTCTAGCTAGCAATATGTGACTATCCGACCGGTTATTTTGAGCTCTATCACATTTTTCAGCGGTTAAGACCTTGATTAGTTTCAATATATGTATTATGACTAGCATGCATAGTCAGATTAGATTTTCGGGAAGTTCGGAGTTGATTTGGAAGAATAATTCTCAATTCGAAAGCTTTAAGTTGGAAGAGTTTATCAAGGTTTGACTTTTGAGTAAACGATCTCGGAATCGGGATTGAAGGTCTTATAGGTTCACAAGGTGATTTCGGACTTTTCCTTATGTTGGGGTTGCGTATCGTATGGTCCGGAAGCGTTTCAACGCTTAATATCAGAAGTTTATATTTTGAAGGTTTGAAATTTTCTAAGTTTGACTCGTAGTGGATTTCAATATTGTCGGACTCAGAGTGGTGTTTCTGGACCTTAGATAGGTTCGTTATATTGATTGGAACTTGTGTGTGAAGTTTGGTCGTGATCCGATATGTTTAAGTGTGATTTGTACGCGTTCGAGGTTTGAATGTTTGAAAGTTAAGAGAAGGCTTTGATCGTCGATTCGTGTTTTTAATATTATTTGTGGTGTTTCGAGCCTTTGGATAAGGTAATGGGACTTATTGGTGTGATGGAGTGGGATCTGGGGGGCCTTAGGTGTATTTCAGGATGGTTTCAGACCAATTCTCCTTGTTTTATCACTGCTGGTTTTTGGTGTTCTTGGAATGCATCACGATCGCGGATGGTAAGTCGCGGTCGCGAAGAGTAATCTTGATCTGGGAAGGAATTCAGCATCTCGATCGCGGAGCAGAGATCACGATCACGAAAGGGAATTTGATAAGGCCTGGAAGGTTGGCCTTCGCGTTCGCGGTAGTTCATCGCGTTCACGAATAAGGAAGGGGGCTCGTGGGCTAACAGGCGTTAAGCCTTCATGAATGTGGCTCAGGGACCATGAACGCGAAGGGCGGGGATTAGGGGGCATCGTGAACGTGGCCTGTGGGTCGAGAACGCGAAGAGTATTTTTGGGAAGCCGTTATGTTGTCCTTCATGATAGCAAAGAGGCTTCCTTGATCGCGAAAAGGAAAGGCTTGGGTAGATTACATTTTCTTTCGAGGCTTGGCTCATTACTTTTCACTTGGGTTGGGCGGTTTTTGGAGCTCTTTGAAAGGAGATTTTCTTTATCTATTGCAAGGTAAGTGATTCCTACTAATTGTGAGTTAAATACATGGATTATATATAGATTTAAACACGAAGTTTTATTGAAATTGTACGATTTTTTTGGAAGAAAACCTAGAAATTATATGTTTGAGTTTTTACCACAATATTGGACATAGAATTGGGAATAAATTTTATATTTGAGTTCATGGTAATATGGGTAATATTTATCTTCGAAAATTTTTGGAATGCGGGCGTGTGGGCTCGGGGACTGACTTTGTTTTCGAATAGAGTTGGAAATTATTATACATTATTAAATTACGAGTATTGGGGTATATTTTGATTGGTTTGCACGTTGTTTGATTAGTTTCAGATCGTTTGGCATCCGTTTGAGGAATTAGAGAGGCGTTAGAGCTGGTTATCAAATTTCAGAGCAAGGAAAGTCTCATGTCCAACCTTGTGAGAGGAATCTACCATAAGTCATATTTGTTATGTGCTACTTATTGAGAAAGTTATGTACGTGCGAGCAGACTAGAGTCTGTACGTAGGTAGAATCATGTTTCGGTCCAGGTAGACTTAGGACTTTATCATAAAATATTTGTATTACTTGAACTCACCTTGAGTTTTTGGCAGGATACTTGATTGTTGGTAAAAATTATGCTTTCTTTATGTGCACATCCTTGTGTTGCAATTGTTTGAACCGTAGTTCAGAGAGTTTCTCTATTCCTATAGATTGGGTGGAACGCCTCGGCAGTGCTATGAAATAGCAGTATGGATCGGGCAGTACGACCTCGGCATTATATTTAAGATGCATCCATGGATCGGGTCGTACGACCTCAGTAGTGTACACAATTATTAGGGATTGGGATGTACGACCTCGGCATAATTCGTACGTAATGTCGCTAAGAGTCCGAATATTCATGAGATTTTCCTTTTGATTTGAGACTTGGCATTTACTTGATATTTCTTATCTGTTTGAGATAGCTCATGATATTTGAGGATTTCATATTGTTATTATGTTGGAGGATAATGTTAGTTATTGTTTCTTACTTCATTATTACCATTGTGTTTCATGCCTATTTATACTTTATTGTACTTGATTTATTGGACTGCTAGTAAGTGTCAATATCGACTTCTTATCACTATTTCTTCATAGTTAGGCTGGATACTAACTGCGTATGCGTTGAATTACATATTCATGCTACACTTCTGCACTGATTGTGCAGGTACTGAAACAAGTACTTATGGTGGTCATTTGGGCACGTAGGCATAAGTTCCCGAGGAGACTTTGTGGTGAGCTGCTTCCTATGTTACAATCTGCAGCACATGGAATCTCTGATATATCCATTATTGTATTCTATCTATTTCTTATTCTAGACAGATGTGGTAGTAGTATTGCACACTTTGGTAGATGCTCATGCTCTTGTGACACCGGGTTTTGAGAGTTCCGATTAGATGCTCACAATTGTACTTAATATTATTATTATCATTTTGGTTTATGATTTATTCATACTCGTTAATTTGGTTAAGAAGACCATATGTTTCTACAAGTTCTAAATTTAATTCTATTTGTCTAATGAAATCGCTATTTTTAAAAGTTAAAAACGGATAATTAAGTGGAGGTTCACGTGTAGGCTTACCTAGCAGTATTGTTGGGCGCCATTATGAACTCTTATGGATTTTGGGTCATGACACAATATTAGTCCTATCAACCAATAAATCAGTTTAAATAATTAGTCAATTCAAGTGAAAATACAATAGGATTATTAAATAGTCATAACCATAGATCATTTTCATCACATTGATAATATAAAAATCTATTCTGCCTTTGTTTAGACTCCATTAGTTATTTTCTTTTTATTTTGACTAGTTTAGAATTAAATACTTTGTGTTTAATCCTTATTTATATAATTAGGATAGTCTTATTTAGTTAATTGTTGATAACAAGTCCTTGTGAAAATAATACTACTTATCACTTTATTACTTGACGATCGCGCATACTTGCGTATGCGTTTTGCTGCAACACATACACTATTTGTGAATATAATAGAAAGTAATTCTTCCTAAAAAAAAATAATAATAATAATAATAATAATAATAATACCAATCTGAACACGAAAATTAGAAAGACCATCGCAATGTTCGGACTAAATTCAATTAAGTTATAATAGACCGCACTTGACGCTACTTGCATAAACTTGTACTATATGTTATTCACCCAGAAAGAGAAGTTATAAAGAAAATGTAGCTGATATACCTAAAAGTCCCAACTCCAATATACTATTACTAGTAATATCTCAATTTTTCCAAGAAAAGGCTTCCAAGCAATACGGCTACTCCTACTAACAATTGAAAAATCTGCCCAAAAAATAAATATATATTGAAAGCAGATACCAACAATGTTTTTAAGTTCCACTACTCAGCTATCATGACTCTGTACAATTTCGCTGCAACGTGTTCTTTAATTTTTTTTTTATATAGCAAATTTTAAAATCCCTTTCCTTTTATTTAGTTTTTAATGTTACTTTCTAAGTTAGTTGTAGCAAGATATCAAAATAAATAAAAAAGAAATGAAAAAGAAGAATATAAAGATGATCTATCATTACATTATATATATTGTGAAAATGTGATGGAGAAGAATAATATCTACGGCAAGCACAATAAAATAGAAAACAAGTTATATGTTATAAATTGTATTTTATTTATGGTGAATGTCTATATTTTTGAGAGATTTTAGGGTTTGTTACTTGGTGACTAAGTTATTTTTTCCTTATAAATAGAGGGGTTCTATTCCATTGTAATTGATCACAAAATCAATAAGAATTCTCTCTTTTTCTTTGCAATATTCTTCTTTTATTGTTTTATAACACGTTATCAGCACGAGACTCTAACCAATTGAGTAGAGGCTTTGGGATTGAGCATAATGATTGTCAATTGTTCCATGAACTTCCTTCATGATTAAATTCTGAATTGAAGGTAAGTATTTTACTTTATTTTTCTCTTTTAAATTCTATAATTTGATTTTAAATACAAGCAAAGACAATAAATTTTGATTATAACCCTAACAGAGTTTGCAAGAAATTATAATCACCCGAAGTGGTAAAAATTTTATGCCTTGTCATGATATTCATGTATGATTGTGGACAAAGAAGTGGAAACTCGTCCTATTGAATTTGCTCCATTCTCATTACCCTTAAGAGAATGTGATAGCAATATGTGATAAGTCTGAAAGAAGATAAAATTATTACCATGAAAGTATCAATGGATGTGGACGTGGCAATAGACAAAATTATAATCGTCATCATCATTATGATAATGAGAATAATAAAGATTCTCAAAATAATCGCACTCTAATATTTGTCATCGATTTGACATGAGAGCACATATAGATGATTATAGTTCATTCATGATGTAAATGTGATAACATCTAATTTACGAGTACATATTCCTTCTTCGAAGAATATGAACGTGCTAGTGGTAGTGGATATACAACGCTCACTTCTAGAAGGAGGTTTGAGATGATATAAGAAAATAATCTCATTATTATGGCATGAATGGTCATTGGTCACGTACCTATTGTACGCCAAAATATTTTGGCAATGTGATTATTAAAGGATAACAGTAATGCAAGAAACAGATCTTGCATATAATTTTGACAATGACCATAATTTATAATTTTCTCTTTAAAAGTGATATTCACCATATGAATGTTGTTGAATATGTGGCAGTACCAAATTAATTGAGAGCTCTGGAATAGCCAGTTATTACTATTTTGGAGGAATACAGTTGATTATCATATCAATATTGTGTTGTAGTAAGAAACTTATTGAGTTTCTAAAGTATTCGCGAAAGCGGTTGGTTATATTGAGACTATAAATAAAGAAAATATTTAATATCTTCTATTACTACAACTTTTAGCGGGGTAACATTCATGTGAAAAGTTACCCTCTTTATTCTTCAGTTTGTACTACACAAACAAAAGAAAGTCATAATAAAGTAGAAGATATAAAAACCTATATCATAATAAACTTGGAGTTTATTCATAATTGCACACGTCATGTGTAATCTTAAGGTTTATCAATATTAATAATTTATCCAGTTGGCATAATTGGTTTAGCCATATTAATTTAAGTATGATGTGCAAAAATGAAAGAGAATTCACATAGGTAAATATTAAAGAACTAGAAAGTTCTTTTAGGATTCTCTTATGTTGTTTGTTCTCATTAATTAATAGACCAACTAAAATTGGAATTGAATCCCACGAATGCTGAAAATATCAAAGGTGAATGTGGGCTCATTCACCTGCCATGTATACCAAATAAGATGCATCTATGAGATGGTTACATGTGCAATTATTATTAACCCGCAACCTGGTGTTTGTAAGGTAACTTGCTCAATAATTTAATTTAGAGCATAATTTCCAGATTTTCTATTCAAGATAGTTTATCTTGATTAGTTGGTTTACATCACAACTGGTTTAGCAAAATAATTTATTGAGTGCTTCCACTTAATCGTTAAACTACTGCTTATGAGAACAAAGTTATTTATATCAGTTTGATATACATTATATACGAAAGTATATTACATTCTCCCTTCACAAGTGGTTCAGAGTCAGGAACCAAATAATTTCATCTTATTATTATTGATTAACACCATAATGCACAAAGATGGGTTCCCAAAATTGAGGAAGAAAGTTAGTTTTTCTAACATAAGAGGGAGACGAAATAAACAGTTGAGAAAAAGTTACGTGGAATGAATTATCATTTGTAACTCTAGATCCTTGAAGATAATATGAACTTGAAGTTCATAAAAGTATAATTCATCTGCAATGCAAAGCATGTCAGACGCATTTGTTGACCCAGAGAAAGTAACTATATTTTCACTGAAAATGTTCATATTAGAATAAGTCCTAGAAGGACAAAATCTATGGTATGCTTAAAGCATATAGACAAATCGATTTCAAATAGAATTCTTGATAAAGAAGATGAGGAAATGATCAAAATGATCATAATAAGGAGGCAAGTGATCTAGAAGATCACATGACATAACACTTCATAAAATCTCAAGAGAGATTCAGGTACCTGAAAATATGAATGAAGAGATCTCTATGTTATGTCTTTATGAAAAAAAGTATTGGAACCGATAAAAGTTTTCGTTGACGACATCTATCATAGTGCTAAGTATAGATGAGGATCTTAAGTCTGTCGAATACAGACATAAAAATATTGGCCAAATACAAGAGACACGATTCAAATAGAATTGGTTTCATATGAAAGACATGTAGTTTTTGACATGTAGTTCAAACACTTGAAAGTATTAAGTCAATGACGAGTGCAATCACTTTTATCTATCTTATATGTCTAGCATGACATAAAACTTGATATACATCTAAAGTCTATTTATATGGATTATATGACTTAACTTATATGGCAATCCCTGAAGGATTTAAATTGCTTAAAGCATATATAATTCTTGGTCTTGAAGTACCACATCCTACGTGCAATTTGTGCACATATGTATCTTGCTATAATTATAAGCATGATAATGTGATAGCAAGAATTTTTCCCTCTATGGAGATATTGGAAAGGCTATTCCACGATATTATATTAAGACATTATATATATACAAGAATGAAGATTTCAAAGTGCAACATATTCATTCAAGTGATAAGATGACTGATTTGTTCACCAAATCTCTACTAATGTCAACCTTCAAGAAGCTAGTGTACAATATTGGGCGGCGAATGCTCAAGGATGTGAATTGATGCTCTCATCAGGGGAGTTAATGCGCGTTGTAATCTTTTTCCCTTACAAGATTTTGTCTCACTGGGTTTTCCTTGCAAGGTTTTAAACGAGGCAATCAAAAGGCGTATTTCTAAACATGTGTACTCTTTTTCCTTTTCTAGAATTTTGTTCACATTGAATTTTATTTTAGTTAAGGTTTTAACGAGACACATTATCAGTTGAATAGACATTCAAGGAGAAGTGTTATAAATAGTATTTTATTTATGGTGAATGTCTATATTTTTGAGAGATTTTAGGGTTTGTTACTTGGTGGTTAAGTCACTTTTTTCTTATAAATAGAGGGAGTTCTATTCCATTGTAATTGATCCCAAAATCAATAAGAATTCTCTCGCTTTTTTTGCAATATTCTTCTTTTATTATTTTATAACATTATAGTTAATAAATCAATATTGCGTGAAAGAAGAAGAATAGAGGAGCCATAATTAGTTATATTCCAATGCATGTGGCAGGAATCAAAAAGTAAATCTTTTTTCCTTTATCATAATAATTTGTTTTCTTCAATGCATTGAGAACATACTGACATAATTAATTTGATGTAATTTATTTACTTCAAATTTAAAATTTTCAATAAATTATACTCTTTTCTACCAAGGACTATGTGGTCCTTTTAGTGACAATGAACACTATTGAAATGACCATAATGCCTTGTTTTGGAATTTTTGAACGCACTTTTTCAGAAATCAAATCAAAATATATTTTGGGGTTAACCCTAATAATTATGAACTTGGCGCTTACTTATTTTGTAATGCCTTCAATAACTATTCAGTATTATCGATATCCCTTCTATACGTTTCAAAGTTTTGGTTTTAACTTAGAGATGAAATTGTTAAAACAATTTCAAAAGGAAATCAAATTATCCTACCATTAACTATAATTTCGATAAATATTTTATTTGAAATTCATGATTTAAGAGTATAATGAGTAATTAAATTTTTAAAGATTCAATTGTGGATTATCCATTCAAAAAATTTAAGAAAAGGAAAATTCAGAGAAATTAGCAGCTATGCCTAGAGAGTAATAGAACCTAAATTTTCAGAGAAGGCGAAAACAAGCAATACCACAACTCCTACTAACAACCATTTCAAATTACATGAAATACTCTACTTTTTAGTCTGTTCTAAAATAAATAATATATTTTTAAATTTGAAAAGAATTTAACTTTAAATTCTTCATTTTACTCATTTTACCCTTAATTGGAAGTTTTTATAATCACACAAATAAATATTATGATTCCATAAAACTTTTACCCCTTAAACTTTTAATACCGTAAGTTTCAAAAGTATTCTTCTTTTTTTTTAAACTCTACGTCGAGTCAAATTACCTTGTCTAAATTGAAACGGAGGGAGCATTGTGCTCTGCTAAGCTGTTGTGTTCCTTAAAGGTAGCACTCTCTCTCTCTCATTCTCCATCCATTATTTTCTCCAAATTTCCCTTTCCATTTTTTTCATACATTTCTTCCATTGTGTTTTTCTCTTCTTCTCTTTTCTTCTCGGACGAACCCTGGTACCATTTGGAGACTCATTTTCTTTGTTTTTTCACATTTGTTTGGTAAGTCAAATCATCATTTGCTTCACATGCAATGCTCAAGTATTTCTCCATATTTTATATTCTTTAATTTTTTGTTTACCAACAATGTTCTATTCCCCTTTTCTTATATTTACTCTGTTCTTTAGGCAAATGTCGGTCTCATTCGGATTTTTTTGTTTTTATTTATGTGTGTTTAGCTTGTATTTCAATTTTCAACACTGCTGTTTTACTCATAGCACTCGCTATAGTTACTCTGCTCTTTGAAGAGAGAAGTAACTTGTATAGTTACTCTATCTATGTGTATATCGTGTATGTAACCACTGTTTTTTGTTTTTCCAGTAATGTTTGTTCTTCTTTTCTTATACTTACTCCAATTTTAAAAGCAAAAGTGATATGGAAGCTCTTAGCTGAAAGCTCGACTTGGAGAAAAAGCTAAGAGAGAATTCAGAGAAACAGAATTACTGTTTTATTGAAGTTGAAGAACATGAACTGTCTTTATATTTTAGTATCTACAGTGTATTTATACTACAAATCAGTTACTAATCTCCTAACAACTTTTCTAACTGTTTAACTAATAAGATTAGCTAATTCTACTCTTAACCACTAATCACGCACAACTATGCCTTATAAAAAGGACTAAGTGGTCGTTGCAAATATAATCCGGTTTACAAGTCCGGAGTCGAATCCCACAGAGAACTAAGTCTTAGCTATAGTTGTTCACTATCACCAAGAATACAAGCTTGAATAATTCCTAACTTATAGATATTAAGATTCTTATGTTTAACTAACTAAATGACAAATTAAAATAGTAAATTAACACTAAAGATACTACGGGTTGGAGAAAAGATTAAGGAGGTCTAGAGTTATGAAGTCCCCAATTGTCGGAATCCTTCCCGCTACGTCTTCTATAATTTCGCTAAGTATTTTGTACTGATCATGAGCGCTCTGCGTGTTGTAATTCTCTCACGTACCACAATTTACTAGACATATTCTCCCGAATCACGCTAGCTGACATTAAGTACGGCTCACTTAAATTGCACCCAAGGTTTCGTTATCCCTAATCCCATTTTTAAACCCTTCATTATTGATCCCTCATATACGTCGGGAGTGATGTTGTTCAACAACGACCTAAATATGCACTCTCTCCCGAGTAATACACACTAAATAGGCACAGTCGATTGAGATCTCTTCAACCAACCACAATATAAACGTAGTTGAACAAGTAAAGAAATTTAACGGTTGAATTATATAAAAACATAACAAGAATTTATCCTACAAAAGATACCATCAAAATCCTAGATAACAAATTAGCTATTCATAATAGTATGTAAGACTACAATATTAAAATTCATAACCAACAATAAAAAATAGGAAGAGGAAGGAAAAACTCGTAGAAGAATTCCCCGCCTTGCTCCTATTGTTTCTCTGCCTACTTAGGTCGAATTTGTGTCAAAAGTCTGTCCAAAGTCCTCAAAATACTGTTTTTCCATGTATATATACCAAGTAGGGTCGGGCCCAAACAATTATACTTTCTCTTATGCGAAAAAAGACTGTTTTCTGGCAGCCCGTCCGCGGCCGCGGATTCAACCGCGGATGCAAAACCTAATTCAGTGTCGTTTTAGTTTGAATTGTGCAGTCGCACACAAAATTGTGCGTTCTGCAGATCTTGAGTTAGGGCAAAATGTTATGCATGAAACGTGCGGACCACGCTTAAAATTGTGCGGTCCGCTAAAAAATATGTGCAATCGCACTTTGGAACATCTGAGAACCAGTAGTCTGAACCTGGTTTTGTACGGCCGCACTGAAAATTGTGCGGTCCGCACATTCAGTTGTGTGACCTCACTTTGAAATTGTGCGGTCCGCACAAGGTAGTCTGCGATCACAGTCAATATTGTGCGGTCCGCACTACCTCTTCTGTACGTTGTTTTACTGCAACTGTTAACATGCTTATGAACTTTAACTGACTTATGTGCTCCATATTGCAGACAATGGTTCGATCAAGAGGAAGAAATGATACATCTAAAGCGATAGGTGAACCCTCCCGAGGTCGAGGAAAAGGCACTGTAGGTACTGTGCTCGAAAAAATTGGCCAAGTGTTGAAAAAGTGAGGACCGCACATTTATTGTGCGGACCTCATAATAGTGAATGCAACTGCAGAGAGGAGTTTGCGGCCTCACAAGTCTTTGTGCGGCCGCACAACTAGAGATCCAAAAATCCAACTCTCTGGAGTTTGGAATTGCAGAGAAATGGCCATTCTCTGGCCACACATGAAATTGTGCGGTCCGCACAAATTTCTGCGGCCGCACTCACTTTCGTGCGAACCTCAAAACATCAGCTCTGTTTAGGTGATGAGTGCGGACCGCACTCAAAATTGTGCGGCCGCACTCAGCTATATTTTTTACTGACTTTGGTCAACCTATAAATAGGTCCTCATAGCACTATTTATAACTTTACACACTCTGAACTCTTGAGACCTAAGCAAACACAGTGCACACAAAATGTTTCACACTCCACAATCATTTCATTAGTTTAGATTCACCCCAGCATCCTTCATCACTGGTATGTTCAATTCATGTTTAGATTTTTTCAATTGTTCTTAGTTTTTGTTCTTAAGTAGTATAGTTATTTTTACGACTAATATGTCAAATGCTCATCATGCGTGCTTAAAATTGTGTGGGTAATATCATATGAACTAAATGGGGGATGGGTAACTCATGTACCATGTAAAATTTGCCAATAGCATGTCTACATTGTGCAAAAAATTACAAAACCTAAGTCAGTGCCGTTTTAGTTTGAATTGTGCGGCCACACACAAAATTGTGCGGTCTGCAGATCTTTAGTTAGGGCAAAATGTTATGCATGAAAAGTGTGAACCATACTCAAAATTGTGCAGTCCGCAGAAAAAAGTGTGCAACCGCACTTTTGAACATCATAGAACCAGTAGTCTAAACCTGGTTTTGTGCGGCCGCACTCAAAATTGTGCGATCCACATATTCAGTATTGCGACCTCACTTTGAAATTGTGTTGTCCGCACAATGCACTCTGCGGTAGCACTCAATATTATGCGGTATGCACTATCTCTTCTGTACACTGTTTTACTGCAACTGTTAACATGCTTATGAACTTTAACTGACTTATGTGCTCCGTATTGCATACAATGGTTCGATCAAGAGGAAGAAGCGATATATCTAAAGGGATAGGTGAACCCTCCTGAGGCCGAGGAAAAGGCACTGCAGGTACTTTCCTCAAAAAAATAGGCCAAGTGTTGAAAAGGTGAGGACCGTACAATAGTGAATGCAACATCAGAGAGGAGTTTGCGGCCGCACAATTCTTTGTGCGGCCGCACAACTGGAGACCCAAAAATCCAACTCTCTGGAGTTTGGAATTGCAGAGAAATGGCCATTCTGCGGCCGCACATGAACTTGTGTGATCCGCACAAATTTCTTTGGCCGCACTCACTTTTGTGCGAACCGCAGAACGTCAGCTTGGTTCAGGTAAAGAGTGCGAACCACACTTGCGGCCGCACTCAGCTGCATTTTAGACCGACTTTGGTCAACCTATAAATAGGTCCTCATAGAACTATTCACAACTTTACACACTCTGAACTCTTGAGACCTAATCAAACATAGTGCACACAAATTGTTTCACACTCCACAATCATTTCATCAGTTTAGATTCACCCCTGCATCCTTCATCACTGGTATGTTCAATTCATGTTTAGATTTTTTCAATTTTTCTTAGTTTTTGTTCTTAATTAGTATAGTTATTTTTAGGACTAAAATGTCAAATGTTCATCATACGTGCTTAAAATTGTGTGGGTAATATCATATGCACTCACTGGGGGATGGGTAACTCATATACCATGTTTAATTTGCCAATAACATGTCTACATTGTTCAAAAAATTGCAAAACCTAAGTCAGTGCCGTTTTAGTTTGAATTGTGCTTCCGCACACAAAATTGTGTGATCCGCAGATCTTGAGTTAGGGAAAAATGTTATGCATGAGAAGTGCGGACCGCACTCAAATTTGTGCGGTCCGCAGAAAAATTATACGGTCCACAGAAAAATGTGTGCAACCGCACTTTGGAACATTAGAGAACCAGTAGTCTGAACCTGGTTTTGTGCGGTTGCACTCAAAATTGTGTGGTCCGCACTTTCAGTTGTCTGACCGCACTTTGAAATATTGTTGTCACGACACAAAATCTAACCATGGTCGAGATGGCACCTATCGTGTTACAAGGAAAGCCTATTTCCCAAAATATTACTACTAAATCGATTATACGAAATTAATAAAACATCTCCAACATTTAAATTTTTCATAAACTAAATCAACTCTAAATAAAATATAGAAAATACGGAAATGAGCCCAAACATCAGGGTGTCACTAAGTCATGAGCGTCTAAAACTATGAACTAAGATATATAAACTGTCTAACTGTCAATACAGTCCAAAAGAAGAAATGATAAAAGGAGTAACAAGGTCCTGCGGACGCTAGCAGCTGCCTTGCAGTCTCCAAAGATAGCCGGCCTGAACTCAACGATCGTCTCTCTCTAACTCACCTGGATCTGCACATAAAGTGTAGGGTGTAGTATGAGTACAACCGAGACAGTAGTAACAGAAATAACTAAGGAACTGAGTAGTAGTGACGAGCTAAGCAAAATAGTCCAATTATTTCTTTTCACAATTTAAAAATATAAACAGGGATAAACAGGTAAATTCCATAAAATCAACACGTGCTACGAGAAATTAACAGTTAAAATGTAGTAATAGCAAAAGTAAATGAAACCTCACAGCAATGTCACTTCATCACTCAGCACTCGGCGCTCGCACTCAACACCCAATATACTCAACACTCAATAGGTACCTGTGCTCACTGGGGGTATGTACAGACTCTGGAAGGGCTCCCAAAGCCCAAGCGCTAAAGCACGGACAACTCACGTGCTGCACAAACAACTCACGTGCCATAATATCAATACCTGGATCTGCACGGTCAACTCATGTGCTATGTGGATAACTCACACGCTATGGTATCAATATCTGGATCTGCACGGTCAACTCACGTGCTACGCGGACAACTCACGCGCTATGATATCATATCATATCAAATATTTCACAACAGACCCTCGGGCTCACTCAGTCATGTACCTCTCTAGCCTCAAAATTCACAACAAATGAGGGAACACAACCCAAATCAAATATCACAGCATATCAGCAAAATAACAAAGACTGTGGTAAACATGTATAAGAATTTCTATGACCGAGTGCAAATAATGTGAGCATGAATAAAGCCTAAGAATGATCTCTAACATGAAGGCAGGCAAGTTCAACAACAAGTAAATACATAACCATAGATAATAGCTATTAGGCCTCACGGGATAGACCAAGTCTCAACCCCTCGCGGTGCACACTCACATGCATTTCACCTAGCGTGGGTATCACCTCCAAACAATCACATGATATCAGATTCTCCGGGTTTATACCCTCAAAGCCAGAGTTAAAATTGTTACTTACCTTAACAACGTAAAATCCTACTCCGGGATGCCCTCGTCTCCGGACTCGGTCTCCAAAATCTCCGAATCTAACCAAAATAAGAATACCACTGTCAACATAGGCTAAAGAATCGAATTCCACAAGAAAAACTACAAAAATAGGCCAAAATCTGAAATAGGCTAAAACCCGGCCCCTGAGCCCACATCTCAAAATCAGTCAAAAATGGCAGAATCATAAACCACATCCTCTCCCGAGTTTAACCATATAAAATTCATCAAAATCGGACTCCGTTTGGTCCCTCAAATCCTCACCTAAAACTCTCCAAAACTCAAGCCCTAACTCCCTCAATTTCACCCTAAACCCCTACTAATTTCATGGCTAATCAGTGGAAAAACATCATAAACACACGTAAATAAACCCAAACGACTTACCTCACTGATATCTCTTAATTCTCCCTTGAAAACAGTGCCTCAAAGCTCAAAATCATTCAAAAATGGCGGAAAAAGGGCAAAAATTTGCGAAGTGGGCTTTATATAGGTTCTTCCCAGGGGTCCCCGCACCTGCATACCCCTTACTCGCACCTGTGGATCCGCATTTGCGGTCCCTTGTGCGCACCATGCGCATTCCACTTACCGGCCAACTTCCGCATCTGCGGTTACTCCATCGCACCTGCGGGCTTGTAGGCGCAACACTCCTTCCGCAGCTGCGCCAACTACCTAGCTGGCCAATTTCCGCATCCGCGACAAGCCACCCGCATCTACGACCATCGCACCTGCGGCTCCCCATCCACAGGTGCAGTCGCACCAGCAGAATTACACCAGCTGATTCAAACTTCACAAATTCGATCCGTTAACTATCTGAAACCATCCCGAGCCCCTTGAGATCTCGACCAATAATTAAAAAATATCATATATCACTACCCGAACTTAGTCGAACCTTCAGAACACTCAAAACAACACCAAAACACCAAATCAACCGGATTCTAGCCTAAGAACTTCTAAATTTTCAAAATCCACCAACGACGCCGAAACCTACCAAACCATGTCCGAATGACCTCAAATTTTGCAGACCCGTCACAAATGACACTACAAACCTACTCCCACTTCTACAATTCCATTCCAATCTAGCTACAATTATTTTAATGAATATTAGGCCTACCTAGTCCTTAAGACTAGGTGTCATCACGACCTCCTACGGAGGAATATTTGGGTCGTGACAAGTTGGTATCAAAGCTCTAGGTTCATAGGTGATACGAGTCATAAGCGAGTTTATCATAAACCTTGCGGATCGGTACGGAGACGTCTGTACTTATCTTCGGGAGGCTACGAAACTATTAGGACAGTTTCACTTCTTTCATTCCTATCGTGCGAGTTCATTGATCTCGAAGTTTGAACTTTTATCATTTCATCCTCTCACAGATGGTGAGGACACGAGCTTCAGTTACTGATGACGCAGACCCGGAGCAGGTGTCACTAGGGGCAGAGGAGAGGCCAAAGAGGAGCACATGCCGCAGCTAGGGCGCCTATCAAAGCAGCAGTTGAGGAGCCACCAGTAGTTCCAATTGGGGGCAGGTATCAGAGGCGCTTGTTGTTACCCCCGGACTTCAAGGGACCTTAGCACAGCTCCTGAGCATGTTTGGTACATTGACTCAGGAGGGGTTGTTTCTGGTTGCACCACCTACTTCACCGACGAGGGAGGAGCTCAGACTCCCGCCGCCCACACTCCAGAGCAGCGAGTTCACGATGGTCAGGTTCCAGGTGTCATGGAGACATAACCTGTGGTTCCAGTTCAGCCCATGGTTAGGGTAGCAACATATGAGGAAGAACAGCTTAGACTTGAGAGGTAGAAGAAGTACCACCCTCCTACCTTCGGTGGATTGGCGACAGATGATGCCTAGAGTTTTCTAGAGGAGTGTCACCGCATTCTTCGTACTATAGGTATTGTGGAGACGAACAGGGTTTCTTATGTTACGTTCTAGCTCGAGGGAGTGGCTTATCAGTGGTGGCGGGCGTATGAGTTGGGTAGCCCGGCCGAGGCAGCTTCACTTATATGGGTTCAGTTCTCGGGGATATTCCTGAGAGAGTTTTTCCCTCAGTCTCTTCAGGATGCATGGCGCGCAGAGTTTGAGTAGCTGCGCCAGGGCACCATGTCAGTATCAGATTATGCCATTAGATTCAGTGATTTCGCCAGACATGCACCTGTTTTGGTCGCTACAGTTATAGAGCATGTTCGTAGATTCATTGAGGGGCTCATGCATGATATTCGGTTCAGCACGGCTCGGCAATTGGCGTCGGATGTTTCATTTCAGCAGGTGGTAAGGATCGCTCGCCTAGTAGAGGGCATGTGGGACCAAGAGAGAGAGGACAGGCGAGGTCAGGAGAGAGAGGACAGGGAGACGAGGAGGCCTCGTAGACTGGGAGATCTACTGGTCCTTATTTTAGAGGCAGGTTATAGCATGGTCGAGGTTTTGTGGGTCAACTAGTTCAGTTTGCACTTCAGGCTTTGCACAGTGTTTCAGGTACTCATGGATCTCAGAGTACCCGTACCACACAGTTTCTACAACCAAATTAACAGAGAGGTTGCTTTGAGTGTAGATATATCATCCACACGGTGAAAGATTGTCCTAGACTGCGGAAAGATGTGTCACAGTGGGGTATTTAGGCTAGTAGAGGGCGCCCAGGAGGGGGAGGCCCGGCCCGTTGATGTGTTTCATATATTAGGATGGAGGCTGCTTCTCCACATGATGTCATACAAGTATGCTTTTGATTTGTTACAGAGGGGCACCATTCGTATTTTTATTCGGTTCTGCTTATCGGGGCGAGTTCCCCTATTTGTTGTGTCACCTATGGGTGAGTTCATGACTAATATTCTCTTTATGTGTTTGCCCCTGTTGGGAGATTCTATGAGTGGTAGCCCATGTCTATTGTTTGTTTTTATCCATTATTGAGAGTTGCGAGGCTAGAGGTGAATTACTATTGTCTATTATGGTAGGTTTGATGTGATTCCTGAGTAATTTGGTTACGATTTGTGATTTGATACTCTATCGGGGTGAAAGTTAGTAAGTGTTGTGATTTATTGGCAGAATTGAGTTAGTGGAATATTTTCAATTGGTATGATGTGTATTCGACTGTGATTCAGAGTTGAGGGTGAGACCCTCGCGATTCCATGTGACTTGATATGTTTGAGCCGGGCTGCGTGCCGCGGTGGAAGTTATATTAGGATGAAATCCTTGTGATTTGTTCATGTACTTTGATTTCCTTGTAAATTTATTCGTAGCATGGTACTGATAGAGAGTTGTGTCTGTCAGGCTTGTTTGATATTTCTCTTATGTGTTTCTCTTTACATATTCAGTCATTTTCGTCTTGTGCTTATTTGAGTTTTAGTTTACAGGATGTGTGCCCGGTGGCGTTAGATATGACTTATTGATCCGGGTCTATAATTATGAGGTCTTCGTGTTCCTTACATCATTGTCAGCGTTGTGGAGATTTGGAACAGGTTTCTAGCGGATGTGAGGTTGGTGGCCGATGTTGGTTTATATTACGGGCAACTATTGTGATCAGAAATATTATTATGGGCCTATGTGTGGTCTATCATGTTTAATGGTCGTACCTTGTGGGTGTAGGCATAAGTTATTGCAGCTGGTTGGGGTTGATACACGGTATGGATTTTGAATCGGGTCTTTTGGAGATGAGCGGATGGTGGAAATTTTGATTCTAAGGCTTATTGCTGATTGTAGAAGGGATAAATTATAGTTGACATGGTGTCGTCGAGCTTATGTGGGTTGGGGTGACGTGGGGTCACCCGTGGGTGAATGTTGTATGGTGCATTCAGTGATTTAATGACTTCGAGGCGATTCTTGGCACGTTCGAGGACAAAGATTGTTTAAGAGGGGGGGATGTAACGACCCAGCTAATCGTTTTGAGAAATTAAGTCATGTTCGGCGGCATAAGGTCCTGAACAACTCTGTATTATGTATATTGACATGTGTGCATGGTTGAATTCAGTTATCGGATGATTCAGAGTCAAATCAAAAGAAGGATTCAAGTTTTGGAAGCTTAAGCGGTAAGAGTTGACCGGAATTTCACTTTTGTGTAAGAGGCTCCGGAATGGGTTTTCGATGATTGCAACAGCTTTGTATGGTGATTTTTGAATTAGGTGTGCTTCCGGATTTGGATTTGGAGATCCGTAGGGTAATTTGGAGCATTTTGACGGAAGTTGGAAAAGTTGAAGTTTTGAAGGTTGAGAGGTTTGACCAAGAGTTGACTTTGGTGATATCAGGTTCAGAATGCGATTCCGAAGTTGGAACATCTCCTTTATGGTGGGACTTTCCTGCAAAATTTGGCGTCATTCCGGGTTGATTTGATAGGTTTCAGCGCGAGTTTTAGAAGTTTGAAGATTTGAAAGTTCATAAGTTCGATTCATGGTGCGATTCGTAGTTTCGACGTTTTTTGATGTGATTTGAGACCTCAAGCGAGTCCGAGATAGGTTATGGAACTTGTTGGTGTGTTTAGACGGGGTCCTAGGGGCTCGCTGGTGTCTGGAACTTAATCGCATTCGCATCACTTCCTCCATGTTCGTGTAGTGCAATTTTGGAGGATGAATTATTTGTTCTTCGCGTTAGCATAATCCCATTCGCGATTGTGAAAGCCTGCCATCCCCTGTTTCGCGTTTGCATAAGCCCCTCCGCGTTCGCAATGTTTTAACACCTGGGCAGCAAAATATATCTTCCAAATCGAGGGTTAGGCCATTTTTATCATATCTTAACTTGTAGAGCTCGGTTTTGAGCGATTCTTTTGTGGGTTCTTAAAGAAATTCGATCGGTAAGTGTTCTTCACCTAGAATTTATTATATTCCATGATTTTATATTTATTTTTGTCATTTAATTTGTGTTTTGAGTTGAGGAAAATGGAGATTTTGGAAGAAAACGTTCAAAATGAAAAATCATGATTTGAGGGGCGAGTTGGTATCGAAATTTTATAATTTTAATATGGTTGAACTCGTATCAGAATGGGTGTTCGGGTTTTTGTGAAATTTGTCGGGTTCCGAGGTGCGATCCCGGGGTTGACTTTTGGGTCGATTTTTAGACTTTGATAAAGATTGAGGCTTTATGATCCGAAATAGTTTCTTATGAGTTTTATTTGTGCTTTATAGTTATTTTGGTTAGATTTGAGCCGTCCGGAGACCATTTCATCTGAGAAGTTCATTTTTGAGTATAGGTCTGACTTCTTTGAGGTAAGTATCTTGCCTAATTTCGTGTGGGGGAACTATCCCTTTGGATTTGAGTCTTCTATGCTAATTTTAGTCCGTGTACGCGAGGTGACGAGCACGTGCTCGGGCTTATTTGTGGAAAGTTGGCCCTTTAGAGTTATTAGGTCCTTGTATTCACTAAGTATGAAGTTATTTTTGTTATGATCAAGTTTCTTAATTATTAGTTTCACCTCTACCTGATTTAATTGCGATTAATTACTTTGTGATCTACTCTTATTGCATGTTTGACTCTGATATGACTTAATTGAAGGTTGTTACCCCTTCTATTGACATGTTATCTTTTCCTAACTGATCATCATTATTTGAAATTATAATAATCTCTTCTGAAATTGTTCATCCTTAATTGAGGTTATGATTATCTTTCCGCTGCTTATCCTTAATTGAATTTGTTGTATCTTTTTCGTAACTGCTAGACCTTAAAAGAAGTTTAGATATCCTATATCTTAGTTGACTTGTCCTTATTTAAAATTAATTGACTCGTGTTAGCTCCCTTGTTGTTGAACTGTACATTGTGGGACCGTTGTTATATATTATTTCTTTCCTTGTTGAGTTGTTCTTACTATGACTAGAATTCCCTATTATGGCTACTCCTTGTTAACTTGTTCTTCTATTTCTGTGATTTATAGAGTTTCTAAGTTGATTTATTTGGCGTACCCTTGTATTAGTGTTATTGTTGTTATTGTACTTGTTGTTGTGATGCACGAGGTTTTTGTCGTGCGGTTGTTATTGTGATGCATGAGGTTTCTGCCGTGCGGTTGTTGTTATGGGGTTGCACGAGATTTCTGCCGTGCTATTATTACTATTGATATTTGCACGTGCGGCATGACAAGGCGGGCTATATATATGTGGGTTGCGTGTGTGGTGAGACAAGGTGGGAACATTATTATGCACGTGTGGCGAGATAATGCGGGAATTCACTTTACTATTGCACACGTGGCGAGACAAGGTAGGTTGTGTCAGGGATTGATTTGTGATGACTTGTGATAGCCTGGGGCCATTCTGGTTGTTGCATTTGTGTAGTGGTACACCTACCTGTGTGAGTTCTATCTTGTGGAAAATTATGAGAAAACATTCGACGTGCTGGCCATTTCTTTTTCTATACTTACTAGTTGGCATGAACTATGTTAGAACACTTGCACAAGCATACACGTAGTTAAGCACTCTTATCGGTTAAAGAGGATTCTTGATATTGTTGAGCATAGATGCACACCCTTGTTTACTTGCCTTCTATATGAGAATGGCTCTATTTGGAACGTGAGTCGTTAGTGCAGTTATGAAGTGTAATGAGAGAACAATATGTCAGGTGTTAGGGTTCAGGTATTGGAACCCGTGAATTGTGAATAGTCTGAGGTTTGGTACCTCGTGGAGTTTTTGGCTAAAACCTGGTGTGAAAGCGGTCGTTTTGGTTGAGTTGTTACTCGTCCTTTCTTTATCTGTGATTATCGGAGTTAGGCTCTGTTTCCATTCATTCTTCTTTGTCATTATTATGGTATTCTGCTGATAATTGTAGTTTTCCTTTCTTACTGCAATTACTGTATTATTTGCCATTTCGCGTAGTCTTTATGTAGAGATCATACTCTGTTGTTCCTATACTTATACTTGCTCAGTTTATTTAGTCCAGTAGGTGTCTTGACTATTCCTCGTCACTACTCCACTGAGATTAGTCTTGATACTTGCCGGGTATCGTTGTGGTGTACTCATACTACACTTCTGCACATTTTTGTGTAGATCCAGGGATTTCAAAGTCAATTGATCATTAGCTAGTTGTGCGGATTGTTACTGTGGAGACTCAAGGTAAACCTGCTACTCCGTTCGCAGGCTTCGGAGTCACCTTCTGATTTTGTATTCATATTGTTTACCTTATTTCCAAACAGTTGTATTTATAGAACGATGCAAATATCTGTACAAGTTTCAAGCTTCAAGCAATCAAGTTAAAGTTCAAGAAATCAAGTTCAAGCTCAAGAACGAAGAACAAATCAAGATTCAAGGAGTACGAGTACAAATCAATATTTGTGCAAATTGAATTCAAGATCTTCGTTCGTGACAACAAGTATAGATTAAAAATCAAGCTCAAAGTCTCTTGAATTTATTTACTGTTCAGAAGAAGAATCAGGAGATTCATAGAGATTTTACACTTATATTACTTGAAATCAAATACTACGATTGTTGTAATATTTTTTGGTCTTGATTTTATTTTCCTCGACGCAATTTATTGTCTACAAATTCTGGCTTCCAATCACCAAAGTTCAAGAACATCGAAATGGCTTTAAAGAAAATTAACTCCAGATCAACTTCCACCAAGGTTGCTAATTCCAGGTTCTATGTTGATGTGCAAAGCATCCTCGATCTTACCTTTGGAAGCTTTGGACCAATTACAAGGAGAAAAGCAAGATCTTTAGGACAATAAGAACCCCAAGTATCGTCTGCATCAACCCTTGTTTTCGGATCTGCATCCTCAAAAGGAGCAAGATCTTCCACAAATGCACCAGTAGGAGGAAGCAATGTTGCTGAAAAAATTAAGAAAACTCTTGGTCTGCTTGACCTCTCTGGATCAAAGAACTCTGTTGTGAAGGAAGATGATGATGCTTCAAGTGGTAGATCCTCCCCACCTACACTGCATAGCGTGATCCAATCGAGGATCAATCTATGTGACAATCCATGATACCCTCCTTCATCCATAACAATCATGCAAGCAATGGTGATACACACTTCATTTGTGGAGGAGCAATTGGCAAACTTGACAGAAGTAATTTCTAGCTTGACCTAGTGCATGCAAAATCAAGATGCTAGAATTGACAAGCTAACATGCAGAGTGGGAATCATGATGGAAGAAGAATCCACCCATGCACCGGGCAAGCTCCCATAAGTTCAAGGATTGATCCTCCCCCATGACAAGCTGCATCCACTAAGGAAATTCTAGTCTCTTCGGAAGGTATGATTCCAATCAATCAACTAAAGGAGTTTATTTAAAGGACTATAAAAAATAAATAAGAAGTTTCTTCCAAGTCCTCCCTTACCTACGCAAAGTCGTACACTTCAAGGATCGATAGATTGAATATGCCTGCTGGTTACCAACCTCCAAAATTTCAACAGTTTAATGGCAAAGGTAATACAAAGCAACATGAGGCACATTTCTTTAAGACGTGCAATAATGCTTGTCCGCTCACTAAAAGGAAATGCTTTTGTTTGGTACAAAGACCTCGAGGCTGGATCTATTAATAGTTGGGATCATCTAAAGCAAGAGTTCCTCAATCGCTTTGATAGAACGAAACGTACTATGAGTATGATAGAACTTACAAATACTCGTCAATGAAAGGGTGAACCAGTTATGGACTTTATCAATCGTTGGAGGAATGCAATCCTCAAATACAAAGACAGGCTTAGTGAAGCTTATGGAATATAAATGTGCATCCAAGGTATGCATTGGGGGATACGCTATATCTTGCAAGGTATCAAGCCTAGCACATTTGAAGAACTTGCGACTCATGCCCATGACTTGGAGTCGAGCATGGCCTCCGCTGGAAATGAAAGGTTGTCCATCTATGAGCCTCGTAAAGGGAATGACAAGCAAGAATTCAGGAAATGGAGCAAGTTTGTACCCAAGTCTGAAAATAAAGAAGCTATGAATGTCAACATATCACCTGTGAAGTTCACAACTAAGGTGAGCAAGAAGCAGAGTATGAAATCCACATATTTTCATGATAAGCCAAGTGGAAAGTTTACTCTAAAATAAATGCAAGAGAAGGAGTACCCATTTCTGGATTCTGATTTGCCATCAATTTTTGAAGAACCCCTCGAGTTAAAGTTCATTGAGCTTCTGGAGATGAAGCGGCCGAATGAAGCTGGTAAAATGAATGACCCAAATTTACTGCAAAAACCATCGACTTGTGAGCCACCCTCTGGATAAGTGATTTGTCTTCAAGGAGAAAGTTATGGACTTGGCTCGAAAAAGAAGATTGTGCTCGAAGATGAAAAAGCAAGAGCAAACCAAGTCTCTATCACCTTTGGCTCATTCAGTCCAGATGAATTTTGTAGTTTTAAAGAAAGTAAAGATGAAGAATTACTGGAGAACAACACGGTTGAAGACGATCAACCTGATAATGATGATGGTTGGACGTTGGTGACTCGTCATAGGCACCACAAAAGGATCCCACGAAAAGGATCAATAGAACAACCAACAAGGAAAATGATGGTGAAAAGACCAAGGAAATGGAATCCAGTTAAGCATTTGAAAAAAGAAAAATTAGAGGTGTACCACCATCAAAAACCACGACATCCAATGACCTTGGAGGAGTTCTTGCCAAGTTAGTTTCTCACGAAAATTTTCCATGATGGTAGTGAGGCCTTTTGTTGCCATGCTAGCAAAGGGGAAGAAAAGAGTGATGACCTACTATTGGCACCATCTTTGGAAAAGGTAATCGAACCATTCCTCAAGAATTTAATTCTTGTGAGGAAAAAGTTACGTTCACGAAGGACGATCTTCTACTATGTGATACTCTTCATAACTACCTATTATACCTGGTTGGCTATATGCGCGATGAAAGAGTAAATCGAATTTTGGTTGATGGAGGATCCTTAGTGAATATCTTTCCAATTCGCACTTTGAAAGAACTTGCATTCGCATGAACGAACTCTCGGAAAGTCGCATGATGATTCAGGGATTCAACCAAGGGGGGAAAAGAGCCATATGCGCGATCAGGTTGGGGATCACCATTGAAGATATGCAATAAAGTGCATGGCTGCATGTGATTGATGCAAAGACTTCATATAACATCTTGCTTGGAAGGCCTTGGATACACGAGAATAAAGTGGTTCCATCTACCGACCATTAATTTTTGAAGTACTACGTGGGTGAAGTCGAGAAGAAGATAGTTTCTAATGATGAGCCATTCACCGTTGCTGAGTCACACTTCGTCGATGCATAATTCTGCTTGAAGAACCGCATTGTGAAGGGGCTAAAACCTGATGATGCCATGAATAGCAAGAATGACGAGTCCACGACTAAGAAACCTGAGGTGGTTGCCGACAAACTAAAGTTGTTGCTGAGGAGGTACACCCTAACTCAAATAAATATCATAAAGGGAACATTATGTCTTACAGCAAGAAAGTAACTCATATAATACACTATGTCCCTAAAAAGAATAAAGATGAGGGAGAATCAGCCAAATTCCAAACCAATATGCTAAGGGACTTAACTCTTCCGATCAAACAAATTGAGGCATAAAGTTTCCCTCAATGCTACTTACACGGTTTGTGGCCCAAAATCATTCATACGATGTGGCACTCCTTACAAAGCATACGGATGAAGGCTTTGATCCTAATGCGTACTGGATGTTTGCAAAAGCTGGATATAATCCCAATGAGCCATCAAAATTAGGGAGACTCCCATCAGAAGCTGCTATAAGGCAACCACGTGAAGGTCTAGGGTACAAGAAACCATCACCAGTTTGCATCTCCATAAGAAGGGCAAGCGATAATTATATCACCGTGGAAGATGCATCTACCGCCTCTAATAGACCTTCAGTCTTTGATCAACTTGGAAAACCAACTATGAGGATTTCTGTATTTGAGAGATTGGGTCCATTAAAGAAGGGGAACAAGTTCCGAACCCATTTCGCCCAAAATTCAGAAGATCTCTAAGGATATTCAAAGTTTGGTTCCTTCTAGAATGAGGCGATAGACGAAACTCGTGGTTTCGTATGATGAGGTACTAAAGGTAAAGCCATATATTGTGTTCTACCACAAAGAAATGTGATGAAGATGAAGAGAGCGTGGGCTCTTCATATCACGCCGTTGTAGAAGGTGAGCAATATATTTCACCTCCAACTAAGGCTGATGAGAAACTGGAGGATATTTCTTGGTGTTACCACATATATTTCAATGATGGAGATCCTCAAGAAGATGAGGATGCTAAAGATGCTCCCCCGAAACTTGAAGAAGGTGTGAAGACAACGGTTGATACCTTAAAAGAAGTTAACCTTGGCACAGATGAAGAGCCAAGGACCACTTACCTAAGTGCTTTACTAGCAATAGATGAAGTAAGCACTTATATCGAGTTACTCAAGGAGTTCAAGGATGTATTTTCTTGGAGTTACAAAGAGATGCCTGGCTTGGACCCTAAAGTAGCAGTCCATCACCTTGTAGTCAAAAATGGCACTCATCCTGTTAAGCAAGCTCAAAGGTGCTTTAGGCCGGACTTGGTTCCCCTGATCGAAACCGAAGTTAACAAACGCATCAAAGTTGTCTTTATTCGTGAAGTTAAACACCCAATATGGATTTCAAATATTGTCCCTGTAAGGAAGAAGAACGGCCAAATTCGAGTGTGTGTCGACTTTAGGGATCTCAACAATGCATGCCCTAAGGATGAATTTTCGCTTCCTATTCCAGAGCTTATGATTGACGCTACCACTGGGTACGAGGAAATGTCATTCATGGATGGTCTTGTAACCAAATTAGCATGGCGCCAAAAGATGAAGAGCTTACTGAATTCCATACCCCAAATGGGTATTTATTGCTACAGGGAACGCCTTTTGGATTGAAGAACGATGTTGCTACTTACTAAAGAGCTATACAGAAAATCTTTGATGTCTTTCTCCACAAGAATGTCGAATTTTATGGTGACGACTTAGTGGTAAAATCAAGAAAGAAGAGCGACCACTTGAGAAACTTGAGAATGGTGTTTGAACTGCTCCGCAGGTACCAACTTACGATAAATCCATTAAAATGTGCCTTTGGAGTTACTTCTGGAGAGTTCCTTGGTTTCATTGTCCAGCATCGAGGGACTGAAACTGATCAAGCAAAAGTAGATGCAATTTTGAAAATGCGTGAGCCTCGGGAAATTCATGAATTAAAAAGTTTGCAAGGAAAGCTAGCATACCTTAGGAGATTCATCTCAAACCCAGCTGGGAGGTGTCAACAATTCAGCCGCCTAATGAAGAAAGGCATTCCTTTCCAATGGGACAAAGCTTGTACCAATGCCTTTGAAAGTATTAAAGCTTACTTAATGAATCCTCCAGATTTGGCAGCCCCTATACCTGGAAAGTCGTTCATACTATAGATTTCGGCACAAGAAAGGTCCATCGGAGCACTGTTGGCCCAAGAAAATAGTGAGGGGAAAGAAAACTCTCTTTACTACTTGAGCATGATGATGTTACCAAATGATCTGAATTATTTTCCAATCGAAAGTTGTGTTTGGCGCTAATATTCTCAATTCAAAAGTTAAAGCACTACTTTCAAGCTCATGTTGTTTGTCCTTCTTCTAAAGCAAATCCCATCAAGTTTGTAAAGTCAAACATATTCTTAGTGATCGACTAGATTCGAGATTGTGTACGTCCCTCAAAAGGCTATAAAAGGACAAGCATTGGCAGACTTCTTGGCAGATCATCCGATGCCTGATGGCTGGGAACTTACTGATGGACTACCTGATAAAGATACAATGGTCGTTGAAGTACAACCTCCATGGAAGATGTACTTTTATGGTTTTGCACATCGCGGAGGAGCCGGTGCTGGCGTAGTATTTGTCACTTATCAAGGGAAGGTTATGCCCTATTTCTTTATGTTTACACAACTCTGCTCCAACAATATTGATGAATATCAAGCACTAACACTTGGGCTTGAAATGGTTGTCGATATGAAGCAGTTGAAATTGCAGCCTTTGGTGACTCCCAATTAGTGGTCCACCAGCTTTTAAGTAGCTATAAGGTCAAGAAACCTGAATTATGCCTTTATCATAATTATGCTAAAAATTGATGGGATGGGTTGGTGATGTGACTATTCAACATGTGCGTAGGAAAGAAAATAGGAAAGGCTGATGCTTTAGCTTCCCTAGCTTCATCACTAACCTGCCTGATCAAGCGCAAGTTACTATCTGTAAAAAATGGGTAGTACCATCGCCAAGTGAGGGTGAAAGTGAAGAGAATAAACTCGAGCATCTTGTGGCCGTTTCTAAAGCTGAGAAGGAAGAATGGTGACTACCCATTATCGATTACTTGAGCTACGGGATGATCCTATAAAATCTTAGGAGAAGTACTAAAATCTACCATTGTGTACCTCGCTTCCTTTACTATAAAGATACTCTATATAGAAGATCATTTGAGGGTGTACTCTTGCGATGCTTTGGGGAAGATGAGGCACTCCAAGCTTTACAAGAAGCACATTCTAGGGTATGTGAATCACATCAATCTGGACCGAATCTCCAGTTCCATATAAAAAGGGTGGGATATTATTGGCCAACAATGGTAAAATATTTCTTGGACTACGCTAGAAGATGCAAGGATTTCCACTTCCACGCAAATTTTATTCATCAGCTTCCTGAAGTGCTACATCTGATCGTTGCATCATGGCCATTTGACGCTTGGGGACTAGATGTTGTTGGACCATTTCCAAAATCCTGTGGTGGAAAGTTATACATCTTGGCTGCAACTAACTACTTCTCAAAATGGGCTCAAACGTTGTTCTTTAGCAATTAAACAAGGAAAATATTGCAAGTTTCATCCGAGTAAATATAATTTATCGCTTTAGCATTCCTTGTTACATAATAACGGATAATGGAAAGCCATTCGACATTAGGTTGATGAATAAAATTTGTGATCTCTTTGGCTTCAAGCAACGTAACCCTTCTATGAACAATGACTTAACTCTTGAGGGGCCATATGGGCTCTTCATATCACATCACTGTAGAAGGCAAGCAAAATGTTTCATCTCCAACAAAGGCTGACACAAAATTGGGGGATATTTCTTGGTGTTACCACATATCTTTTAGTGACGGAGATCCTCAAGAATATGAGGATGTGAAAGATACTCTACCAAAACTTGAAGAAGGGGTGAAGACAATGATTGATGCCTTAAAAGAAGTTAACCTTGGCATAAATCAAGAACCAAGGACCACTTACCTAAGTGCTTTACTAGCAATCAATGAAGAATGCACTTATATCGAGTTATTCAAGGACTTCAAGGATGTATTTGCTTGGAGTTACAAAGATATTCTTGGCTTGGACCCTAAAGCAGCAGTCCATCACCTTGTAGTCAAGAGTGGCGCTCGTCCTGTTAAGCAAGCTCAAAGGCGCTTTATGTCGGACTTGGTTCCCCAGATCAAAACCGAAGTTAACAAACTCATTGAAGCTGGCTTTATTCGTAAAGTTAAATACCCAACATGGGTTTCAAATATTGTCCCTGTAAGGAAGAAAAATGGCCAAATTCGAGTGTGTGTCAACTTTAGGGATCTCAACAATGCATGCCCTAAGGATGAATTTCTGCTTCCTATTCCAAAGCTTATGATTGACACTACCGTTGGGTGTGAGTCAATGTCATTCATGGATGGTTCTTCGGGCTATAACCAAATTTTCATGGCGCCAAAAGATGAAGAGCTTACTGCATTTCGTACCCCCAAAGGGTATTTATTGCTACAAGGTAATGCCTTTTGGATTGATGAATGGCGATGCTACTTACCAAAGAGTTATGCAAAATATCTTTGATGACCTTCTCCACAAGAATCTAGAATGTTATGTTGACGACTTAGTGGTAAAATCAAGAAAGCAGAGCTACCACTTGAAAGACTTGAGAATGGTGTTTAAGTTGCTTCGGAGGTACCAACTTAGGATGAATCCATTGAAATGTGCCTTTGGAGTTACTTCTGGAAAGTTCTTTGGTTTCATCGTCTGATATCAAGGGATCGAAATTGATCAAGCAAAAGTAGATGCAACTTTGAAACTGTCTGTGCCTCGGGAAATTCATGAATTAAAAAGTGTGCAAGGAAAGCTAGCATACCTTAGGAGATTCATCTCAAACCTAGTTGGGAGGTTCCAACCATTTAGTCGCCTTATGAAGAAAGTTGTTCCTTTCAAGTGGGACCAAGCCTTTTACCAATGCCTTTGAAAGTATTAAAGCGTACTTGATGAAGCCTCCAGTATTGATAGCCTCTATACCTGAAAATTCGTTGATACTATATATTTCGGCACAAGAAAGGTCTATTGGAGCACTGTTGGACCAAGAAAATAGTGAGGGAAAAGAAAACTCTCTTTACTACTTGAGCAGGATGGTGACACCAAATGAGCTGAATTATTCACCAATCGAAAAGTTGTGTTTGGCGCTAGTCTTATATATTCAAAAGTTGAAGCACTACTTTCAAGCCCATGTTGTTCATCTTGTTTCTAAAGCACATCCCATCAAGTTCGTGATGTCAAACCCTGTTCATAGTGATCGACTAGCAAGATGGTACCTCCAATTTCAACAATTCGAGATTGTGTACGTCCCTCAAAATGCTGTAAAAGGAAAAGCATTGGCAGACTTCTTGGTAGATCATCCAATGCCTAATGATTGGGAACTTACTGATGAACTACCTGACGAAGATGTAATGGTCGTTGAAGTACAACCTCCATGGAAGATGTACTTTGATGGTGTTGCACATGGCGGAGGAGTCGGTGCTAGTGTGGTGTTTTTCACTTCTCAAGGGGAGGTTCTTCCCTACTCCTTTATGTTGACACAACTATGCTCCAACAATGTTGTTGAATATCAATCACTAATACTTGGGCTTGAAATGGTTGGAAATATGAAGCAGTTGCAATTGCAAGTCTTTGGTGACTCCCAGTTACTGGTCAACCAGCTTTTAGGTAGTTATGAGGTCAAGAAACCTGAAATACCCCATTATCATAATTATGCCAAAAAAATTGATGGGATAGGTTGGTGACGTGACTATTCAACATGCTCCTAGGAAAGAAAACAAGAAAGGATGATGTTTTAGCTACCCTAGCTTCATCGTTAACCCTGCCTGATCAAGCGCAAGTTACTATCTGCCAAAAATGGGTAGTATCACCGTCAAATGAGGGTGAAAGTGAAGAAAATGAACTCGAGCATCTTGTGTCTGATTCCGAAGTAGATAAGGAAGAATGGAAAAAACCCATTATCGATTACGTGAGGTAGGGGATGCTCCAAGAAAATACGAGGAGAAGGATTGAAATCCGCCGTCGTGCATCTCGCTTCCTTTACTACAAAGATATTCTATATAGAAGATCATTTGAGGAAGTACTCTTGCGATGCTTAGGGGAAGACATAGCACTCCAAGATTTACAAGAAACATATTTTGGGGTATGTGGATCACATCAGTTTGGACCAAATCTCCACTTCCATATAAAAAGGATGGATATTATTGGCCAAAGATGGTAAAAGATTGCTTGGACTACGCTAGAAGATGCAACGCTTGCCAGTTTCACGCAAATTTTATTCATCAGCCTCCTAAAGTGCTACATCCGACTGTTGCATCATGACCATTTTACGCTTGGGAACTAGATGTTGTTGGACCATTTTCAAAATTCTCTGGTGGACACTTATAAATCTTGGCTGCAATTGACTACTTTTCAAAATGGGTTGAAGTTGTTGCTCTTTAGGAAGTAATGAAGGAAAATATTGTAAGTTTCATCCGAGTGAACATAATTTATCACTTTGGCATTCCTCATTACATAATAATGGATAATGGCAAGCCATTGGACAATAGGTTAATGAACAAGATTTGTGATCTCTTTGGCTTCAAGCAATGTAACTCTTCTATGTACTGTTGATACCCAAATTTACCCTCATATTTTATAATGTATTCCATATACATTCAAAATATTATTTTGCATCATTACTTAATATACAAGGGTCATATAAGTATTTTCTATAAGTTTTCATAATTTTCAAAGCTTTAAAACTGATTTTCTTGCATTTTTCAAATATTTATTAATTACTCCTTCAAGTTATTTTATGATGAATTAATCATCCAAATTTATTTTTTACACCTACATATATGACTTATAATATTTTACTTCATTTTATATAATTACATCTGCATTTTTTGCAATAATAGCTTATACATTACAATCAATTGCATTTTTTCATTCTATTTAGGGTCAAAGTGATTTTTTATATTTTTTATAACCTTCATCTCTTATTTTAAAATGTTTAGTTACATAAATAATATTTTATATTTATTTAACTATTTTATTAACTTATTTTTCCAGTGGCCAAGTTGAAGCGTTCAACACCGGCCTACCACCTTTTTTTTCAAGGGGGTCATCCACCTCTTTTAGATCTTTCACGGCGGGTCGTTCCCCCTTCCTACGGGGTTCCCCCACCGACCCAGTGACACACCAACCACGCCCCTTCTTTTTCTGTTTAAAATCTAGCCTAATTCCTAAGTTGATTTTTGGACCAAATAGGCAGCCAAGATACCCTAAACCCTTGGCCCAATTCCACATATCCTATACCAAACAATCCTTTAGCAAACCCGGTCGGTACCCGTTTAAGCGAACCACCCCATTTCTCCTCTATCTCAGCCGTTGATCTCAAATGATCAACAGTGCACAACCATTCCCCCATTTTTAATTACACTCGCCCAAACCCTAACCCCATTCTTCTGATACAACCGCCCTTGAATCCTCTCATTCTCTCCCCTTTCTCTAAGAAAATCCTAGCCACCTTCACTCAAACTCCAATCCCAATATGATCTCACATGGAATCTTCCATGTTTATTTTCCTTTATCGCACACACATAGATGCTAACCATCTCCTAAACATTATAATCAGTTTGGTACTGAGTTATTTATGGAAGCTCATCAACAGGCATTCGTTCGACTTCGATTCTGTATTATTTTCATGTTTTTGACTTGACACATTCACCACCAGGTTATATGGGTTCGAATCAGTGAGATCTTTGATTATTTTAGTTCTACGTCTTGAAATAGGGTTTGCCTGATTTTTCTTCTAAATTGATTTTAAATTGATTTGCATGATATTCTTTCCTTATTTGTGTTTAGTTGACTGTGTTTCCTTGTTTTTGTGTTTAATTTTGCTACTATATAAAAACCCTCCCCTAATTCCCCAAGGCAGACCTTAATCACTGTATTCTTGCTCTCACTCATCCTATATTATTCTGAAACTTGAGCTCTTGGCCGGCTGAAAGCCAAGGCCACCAGAATTTGATCATTCGACCTCTCTCAGTGCGAGAACTTCCCGGGGTTCATCCGAAGCCCTTGGGAACTCTAACGCACTGAGATTTTATGTTCTATTGTTCGTCTTGCTACTGGTATTCAAGATATTGTTGAATTGTTCTTTTGTCTACTTGCTTGTTAATCAGTAACTGGTAAGTACCTTTGACTCTCGCAATTTCATTATCTTGTGCTTGTGTTCATGCTCTGTATATCCATGTCACTTAAGCTTTGATGAACCAATATGCTATTATGTTGTCTCTAATAGTGGTCTTCTTTGCTTTAAAGTTATCTTATAGCCATGTGTTTCCTAGCATCAGAACTTTCCTAAAGCTAAGTTTCGGAGTGTGCCCATGACTTCTGACTGTCTTAAGCCGTCTTAGTCGAGTGCATTTGTCTATGCTTATATTTTCTTCTTAGTTCATCTCTCTGCTTGTTTCAAATTCTTGTGATAAATTAATTCATGTGTATTACTTCTTATTGAGTCATTCATATACAACTTGTTAACTTTCTTATGTTTGATCCATGCTCATGTAATTTCTAAATGCGAGTATTGTCTGAACTTCTAAACAAGCATGACACGTTTTCTTACTATTTCATGTGTGCTCTTTTGACTTTTTCCATTCTGTGTTCTTCAAATATTACCTAAGACTCCAAATATAGCATCTTCTTCTATATATGGTTAACTGGTATAAGTCCTGATGCCTACCTATCCTGTTAATCTAGAAATGACATATTTTTCCTACTATGAGTTCTGGTAATATTTCTGAACTTTTGACTGATGCTCAGCATGTTAAGTTCAATTAAGTGATTGTTTGTCAATCATAGTGGACTATTCCCACTTGCCTGTTTATTATGCCGCCATCACTAGGCTCTCATGCTAGAACTTCCATGAGAAGACTACTATTTCACTTGTTCCTGTCTTTGATTTTGCTAGAACTTCATGTTAACACTCTAATATCTAAAGTTCTTTAGGCTAATTCTGGATCATGCTTTACTTTGTAACTCTATTTGGAGTGGTTTTCTAGCTTATGATGATCAATCATGTCCCCGTAAGCCTTTAAGATGCAGACATGAATTTGTCTTATGTGTGTCCTGCCAGCATGCCAGATGAATTTGTCTATGTGTCTTAGTGACAATAAGTTTTACAGTCTTAAGAACTACGTATATGGACTTCCTGCCTTGTTTAATTAATTTAACATATAGTATGTTGCTTGTGTGATCATGTTTGAGTGTGAGCCATTCGTTTGGGCTTAGTGTTTGGTTCTATGTGATGTTGGGTTTGGCTATTGGATTCAGACTTACTATATTGGTATAATAATCTAGAAATTTGAGTCTGTTGGTCATATGAAAGGGAGTTGTCGAAGGCCCAGAAATACGTTGGGTAATTTTGTACTGGGCCTATCGTTGGGTTCTGTAATTGTTCATATTTGGTTTGTGTTATTCCAATCGAGCTGTAATAACTTGTAATAACGAATGATGTGGGAAACTAATAAAATGGGGACTTAGGTATTCTAATACTTGCATTCAACGGTAGAAAACATGCATATAGGGTATATGTTCTCTATTTTCTATTGGTTTCAGCATGACTTATATGTTATTTCGTTTAGTGTGTTGCACGCTAATAGAAATCATGCCTATAGGAATTGCGCACACACCTCACTCAACATGTCTAAAGCATATTAAGTATTAGATGTACTTGTTTCTAGGTTTACTATTGTGCCTATTTAGACAGCATGCTTATAGGATAAATAACACATGTTTGTTGCTACCCGTCTAGATACCATGCCAATTGGTTTTCAATTAATCGATCAATCAATTGTTTTTAGCGTGATGCTCCTTTAGATATCATGACTATAGGATTCTAATCAACTAATCAGTCACTTTGTTACTTTATAGCATTATCATACTTAGACGACATTCCTACAGGGATAATTATATAAATATATTTCAACTATTAGAAACCATGCCTATAGGACACCGACATCTGCCTAAGAAGCATGCCTATAAAATCAGCACTAGTAATCTGATAACGCGTATCGCTCCACTGCCTCGTTGCGTAAACAACTAGAAATCATGCCTATAGACTTCCTATGCTTTAACCTGCCGATACGCTGCAGTACTGCCGAGATAATAATAATCATAATCGCATAGGAACCATGCCTATAGGATTTAATAACCCGAATACGTCTTAATTCTGAAATCGCCTACTGCATAAATCTAATTACGTGCTTTCGTGCTTATGTGTGGAGGCTAACTTGAGCTCTTCATTGTTATTATGTGCAGTCCTACCTATTTTTAATGTCCCCTAGTCTTTATCATTTTGAGAACCTGAAGTAAAGTCTATAACCATCCAATAGCAGGTCCAAAGCCTCCCGGGCCATAGGCATGGGACGGGTAATGCATGCATAGAATAAAGCTTAGAATTGAATTAGAGCGCCTCTAAGTAACAACTTCAACATAGTAATTGAGTAGTAGGAGATGATATTATGTGCACGCTGAATAATATGAGCAATCCCCTACCTCAAAGGAGTTGTAAAGTATTATTTATGTTGCACGGGGTGATCATTTTAGACTAAAAAACATAGGACCCCCCACCCCCTTCTTTATATGCTTGTTGTTCACCTTTAGTCATTAGTCACAGGTCAACACAATTCAACTTATACATCCTTCTTCACTTCTATAATCGCCTAGCTTAATTATCTAATCATCATAGTGTAAATTCAGTCAGGAACCACAGTTGTGGACCTCGAAGAATGCGTAACACCTTATCTTTGAGGTAATTTGATCCCTTACCCGATCTTTGGTGACATTGACCAGTCAAACAGAGTTATTTGCAAATAGGTTCCCTAACGCACCTTAAAATTGTTAGGTGGCAACTCTTCTCTTTTAATACCCATTTAAAAGAGTTGTCATACATTGAAGCACGATTTTGCGAGAAAATGGGCGGCGACAACATGGCGACTCTACTGGGAAAATACTTAGGCTCTTAACTTAACGAAGTTGACTTATGTGGATTATTTCTCGTATTTCCCTTTATTTGTTTAAGGTTCTAAGACATGCACATCCCTTCCCTTATTTGTTTAAATTGTTGTGACGTGCTCATCCTTTCCCTTATTTTCCTTTATTTTTTCAAATTGCTATGACATGCACATCATTTCTCTTATTTTCCTTTATTTGTTTAAATTGTTGGGACATGCACATCCCTTCCCTATTTTCCTTTATTTGTTTAAATTGCTATGACATGAACATCCCCTCCCTGCTTCCCTTTATTATGACATGTATGATCTCTCTCCGTTTCTTTCATAGATTGATATATCATGACTCCCCCGTCCATATTTCACTACTTGCTTACAATCTCGCACGTTTTCATGAGTTAAACTGACTTCTCTCTTTTGTCTTTCTTTTCTCTTTTGTTCCTACTCTTGTTCATCTTTATAAAATTACTTACTATTTTATGCACTTTTATCATGAAAATACTTGGGAATGTGTTACCATTTCTGCATGAAGCATCCTCTATATCATAATCCACTCGTGCTTATTATCAACATAGTGGCGCTTGATGAGTGTCTGCGCTTTCCTAAAATCACCCTTTTAAACTGAAATGGCTTATTTGCCATAGACTATTCGATCAGCGGTGCAGTCGATGGTCTCGTGCCTTTCCCTCTCGAGTTGTCCACTTGAGAGTACCAGTCTAGACCTTTCTAGAAACCACACTCCGATTTGAAATGTACATACATCACGCTAAAGCTAGTACATATTGAAGTGTCACTGACGTAACAACCTTCTTAGACAAACCTTGTCTAAAGTCCGATGTGATTTTCATAATCTCAAAAGGACACCATCATATTATGTGCATTACATGGCTAAATCGTGCCAACATGTCATTATTGCGTAAGTAGTCGAATCTGGAAAGGGAAAGGGCTAACCTTTGTTTGTTTGCAGAAAATGAAGCACGAAATCCCCAGGTTCGGTATGGTACAAAATATCCCGCCTTTTCTAATTGACTGGTGGAAAGACCTCACACCTTGTGGTAGAAATCATGTGAGGAGAGTACTTGGTGACCTGCCATCTTTGCTGAACATTCGACCAAATAGGGAACTGATCAAGGTCGCTACCATGTTCTGGGACGAGAAAAGAGCTGTTTTTTGATTTGGAAATATAGAAATGACTCCTCTCCTGGAAGAAATAGGGGGTTTCGCCAAGTTACCATGGGATAGTCAAGGACTATTGGTGCGGGAAAATCGCACTCCACGCGGGTTTCTAAAAATTTTGGGTTTTAAGAAGAATGATGAAATGCTCTGTCGGAAGAAATTATACATACCATTTGAGTTTCTCTATGAGCATTATGGGTATAAAAAATCATATCGCCTTCATCATGATGAGCTATCCATTACCTCTTTGGGATGGGTGCATCACCGGGTTATGTTTTCATTGTATGCTTCTTGGGATTGTTGATCTTTCCGGTGAAAGGAGGAAAGATTCATACTCACTTAGCCATGTTCAAGTGTTGATCTTTCATTGTCTGTTGCTTGTGTGATCATAATCGAGTGTGAGTCATTCGTTTGGGCTTGGTGTTCGGTTCTATGTGATATTGGTTTTGGCTGTTAGATTCAGACGTACTATATTGGTCATATGAGCTGGGAATTTGAGTCTACTGGTCATATGAACGGGAGCTGTCGAAGGCCCAGAAACACGCTGGTACTTTTGTATTAGGCCTATCGTTGGCCTTATAGTTGTCTCCTTCTATAATTGATCATATTTGGTTTTTATTATTCCAATCGGGCTGTAATAACTTGTAACAACGAATGATGGGGGAAACTCTTAAAAGGGGGACTTGGGTATTCTAATACTTTCATGAAAGGGTAGAAAATATGCCTATTGGGTATATATGCTCTATTTGCTATTGCGTTCAGCATGCCTTATAAGTTCTTTAGTTTAGGGTATTACACGCTAATAGAAATCATGCCTATAGGAATTGCGCAAATACCTCACTCA
This sequence comes from Nicotiana paniculata, assembly GCA_005239505.1. Lineage (NCBI taxonomy): Eukaryota > Viridiplantae > Streptophyta > Magnoliopsida > Solanales > Solanaceae > Nicotiana > Nicotiana paniculata. The sequence continues at coordinate 17,830 of ML332555.1, read as the reverse complement.
ACATGTCCGAAGCATATATAAGTATTTGATGTACTTGTTTCTAGGTTTACTATTGTGCCCATTTAGACAGCATGCCTATAGAATAAATAACACATGTTTGTTGTTGCCCATCTAAATACCATGCCTATAGGTTTTCAATTAATCGATCAATCAATTGTTTCTATTGCTTTTAGCGTGTTGCTGCTTTAGATATCATTACTATAGAAATCTAATCAATTAATTAGTCACTTTGTTACTTCATAGCATTATCATACTTAGACGACATTCCTATAGGGATAATTCTATAAATATATTTCAACTATTAGAAACCATGCCTATAAGAAACTGCCATCTGCCTAATAAGCATGCTTATTAAATTAGCACTAGTAATTTGATAACTTGTATCGCTTCACTGCCTCGTTGCATAACCATTTAGAAATAATTCCTATAGGACTTGCAATGCTTTAACTTGATTATTCCCTGCAGTATTACCTGGATAACATTAATCAGAATCACATAGGAACCATGCTTATAGGATTTAACAACCCGAATATGTCTTAATTCTGAAATCGTCTGCTGCATAAATCTGACAGCGTACTTTCGTGCTTATGTGTGGAGGCTAACTTGACCTCTTCATTGTTATTATGTGTAGTCCTGCCTGTTTTGAATGTCCCCTAGTCTTTATCATTTTGAGCACCTTAAGTAAAGTCTAGAACCACCCAAATAGCAGGTCCAAAGCCTCCTGGACCATAGGCATGGGACGGGTAATGTACACATAGGATACGATTTAGAATTGAATTCGAGCGCCTTTAAGTAACGACTTCAACATAGTAATTGGGTAGTATGAGATGATAGTCTATGCCCGCTGAATAATATGAGCAACCCCCTACCTCAAAGGAGTTTGAAATATTATTTATGTTGCACGGGGTGATCCTTTAGGATTAAAACTTAGGACCCCCACCCCCCACCTTTCTTTATATGCTTGTTGTTCACCTTTACTCATTAGTCACAGATCAACACAATTGTACTTCTTGTGATCTTTAAAACTTGTATCAGTTATTCATATAGTTAATTCTTATGTTATTTTTCCCTTAATTGATCTATGTTATAATAGAATTTTCAACTTCTACATCCTTCTTCACTTCTATAATCGCTTAGCTTAATTATCTAATACACATAGTGTGAATCCGGTCGGGAACCATAGTTGTGGACCTCGAAGATTGCCTAACACCTTATCTTTGAGGTAATTTGAGCCCTTACCCGATCTTTGGTGACATTGACTAGTCAAACAGAGTTATTCGCAAATTGGTTCCCTAACGCACCTTAAAATTGTTAGGTGGCGAATCTTCTCTTTTAGTACCCATTTAAAAGAGTTGTTACACGTCGAACCCGATTTCCCGAGAAAACAGGGTGCTACAGCATGGCGTTTCTGCTGGGAAAATACTTAGGTTCTTACCATAACGAAGTTGACTTATGTGGATTATTTACCTTATTTCCCTTTATTTTTTTAAGTTTCTAAGACATACACATCCCTTCCCTTATTTGTTTAAATTGTTGTGACATGCACATCTCTTCCCTTATTTTCCTTTATTTGTTTAAATTGCTATGACATACACATCCCTTCCTTTATTTTCCGTTATTGGTTTAAATTGTTGTGACATGCACATACCTTCCCTTATTTTTCATTATTTGTTTAAATTACTATGGCATGCACATCCCTTCCCTTATTTTCCTTTATTTGTTTAAATTGCTATGACATGAACATCCCCTCCCTGCTTCCCTTTATTATGACAAGTATGACCTCTCTCCGTTTCTTTTATCTTGTCTAATGTTGCTATATCACGACTCTCTCATCCCTATTTCCTTACTTGCTTCATTACCATCTCGACGTTTTCATGAGTTAAACTGACTTCTCTTTTTTGTCTTTCTTTTCTCTTTTGTTCCTACTCCTGTTCATATTTATCATATTACATATTGTTTTATGCACTTTATCATGCAAATACTTGGAAATTTGTTACTATATCTGCATGAAGCATGCTCAACATCATACTCTACTCGTGCCTATCATCAACATAGTGGCGCTTGATGAGTGTCTGCGCTTTCCTGAAATCACCCTTTTAAATCAGAAAGGCTTATTTGTGGTAGACTAGTCGATCAACGATGCAGTCGACGGTCCCATTCCTTTCCCTCTCAAGTTGTCCACTTGAGAGTACCAGTCTAGACCTTTCTAGAAACAACACTCACATTTGAAATGTACATGCATCATGTTAAACCTAGTACAGATTGAAGTGTCACTAACATAACAACCCGCTTAGACAAACCTTGTCTGAAGTCCGACGGGATTTTCATAATCCCAAAAGTACACCATCATATTGTGTGCATTACATGGCTAAATCGTGCCAACAGTTTGATCATTATTGTGTAAGTAGTCGAATCTGGAGACGGAAAGGGCTAACCTTTGTTTGTTTGTAGAAAATGAAGCATGAAGTCCCCAGGTTCGGTATGGTCCAAAATATCCTGCCTTTGCTATTGACTGGTGGAAATACCTTGCACCCCGTGATAGAAATCATGTGAAGAGAGTACTTGGTGACCTGCCATCTTTGCTGAACATTCGACCAAATAGGGAACTGATTGAGGCTGCTACCATGTTTTGGGACTAGAAAAGAGCTATTTTGGATTTGTTAATATAGAAGTGACTCTTCTCCTTCAAGAAAATGGGGGGTTTCTCCAAGTTACCATGGGATAGTCCAGGACTATTGATGCAGGAAAATTGTACTCCACGCGATTTTCTGAAAATGTTGGGTTTTAGGAAGAGTCATGAACTGCTCTGTCTGAAGAAATTATACATCCCTTTTGAGTTTCTATATGAGCGTTATGGGCATAGCAAATCAAATCGCCTTTATCATGATGAGCTATCCATTACCTCTTTGGGATGGGTACATCGTCGGGTTTATATTTTAATTGTATACTTCTTCAGATTGTTGATCTTTCTGATGCAAAGAGGGAGGATTCATACTCGCTTAGCCATGGTCGCCAGGACCTTAATGGATGGAATTGAAGTATAGACTTATACTATCATCCCCATGATCTTTCCAGAGATGTAATGTGCTCTAGATCGGTGCAAGCATAAGTTAGGACACTTTAAGGGTTGCAATCTATTGCTATAAGTTTGGCTGCTGGAACACTTTCAGAGGGGTGAATATCTCCAAGAGCTTCTGTGAAGTCCACTAAATGACTACATAGCCAACCATCACCCAAATAAAATGACGTTCATCCCGTACGGGTTTGCAAAGCCTGGAAATGTTGTAGGCTGGTGCATTTCTTCTGCAATCTGACAGTTGAACAAGTGCATTGGATGTTTGAATGGTTTCCTAGTAGTGAGTTTCATCATCATATCAAAAGGAACTACTCTATTTATCGGGTTGTGGGGCATCTACCCTTACGCTCGTACAAGGGTAATGAGGCAAGCTGGAAGAAAACAAGTCATACCTCGGGTTTCCAATATGGCTCAGTATAAGACAGACTTCAAAGGAGATGTCATCCCATTCAATTTCGAAGTGCAACACATGTAGAACCAAAGGATCATCGTGGAAGGAGGAACCATTGAACCAGACAGGTATCACACCGGTCATATGCACAACTATCTCTCGTGGTTGGAGGACGACATAGTTGGGGACATCAAATCGGGGGTCAATCTGAAAGATAGGATCATAGACGAGGTAGATGAGGCATATGTGAAGTATAAGAGGCTACACAAAAGGGTGATCTCAGAAGCTAAGCATCTAGAACAACATAAAGTGAACATGGAGGCAAAAAGAGAATGGAAAGATATGGCCACTAAGTCGACAGAGAGGTTAGAATATCTAGAGCAAGGATTGATGGAACAAGAAAGGAAGATGAGAAAGAGTCTTTTGGATTGTTAAGGCATGGACGATGATGAGGGAAGGAAGTTGGCCAAGGCTTATTTGCTACTGGACGTGCATGAACTAGGGAACATGATTGATGGGGTCAAGAGACCCAAGCATAGAGAAGGTCCTTCGGAGACCAAGTAGATTAGAAAATGTTTTCCTTTACTACTTTCTAGATTATATTTCGATGTAATAAGGCTTGATGCCGTTAGTGACTTTATTATTATTGTCGATTAGTGGAATATTGATTTTGCTTATTTTCATACTAATGGAATGAGGCAAACATTGGCATGAATTTTCTCCAAGCCTATGTGTCGCTTAGGCCTACCTCAGGCACAATGAGGTCCCCAAAGTTAGGACACGAATTATGCATGACCTTATGTGATACATGTCTAAATATTGCAAAAACTCTTTTACTTCATCTTACTAACTTGGTTACCTTTTGTTTTCTTTGTTTTGATTATTCCCATTCCCAAAGGTTGGTTCGTGAATACTGGCATCATCAGTATACCACACTAGATCCAGAGGTCCTCCACCTCCTCCTCCACCTAGCGATCTGAAAAACAAAGGCAAGGGCAAAGAGAAGATGGATGATTTAAGCGATATTCGAAAACACAATGCTACTGTGGCAGAGAATGTTGAAACCTCATATGGGAGAAGTACGCTGGGACAGAATGAGTTGATCTTACGCTTGGAGTAGAAAATATTGGAGCTGCAAGGTGAGCTTGAGCAGGTCTGAAATCTAGCAAACCATTCCCTTACTATAAATGTTCTCGACATCAACCAGCAAAACTCAACCACTCAGAATCAAACACCACCACAAAACACACAAAACCAGAATCTGCCACCCATAGCTCTGAGTCCTCCCGCACCGCACCAATATCATAATACCACACCTTCCCAAAACATTAACCTACCACCAGTGCAAACCCCTCAACACACCACCATATCCAACTCAATATCCGCAAACCACCACTTATCAAACTCCTCAAAATGCACCACAACCTACCACTGATACCCCTCTGTGATCACCCATACACCCAAGTTCCAGGAACCCATCAAGGCAAATCAATATACGTGGAAACCTTACCCCATAACCCACAACAAACCCTATACTTACTTAAGTCGACCGATAAGGACCTGCTCATTCGGAACATGGCAGAAGAACTCAAGAAACTGATAGGGAGAGTCCAGAGTGTTGAAGGTGGGAAGGGTGTTGAAGGTTTAAACTAAGAAGAATTGTGTATCCAGCCAGATGTAGAACTTCCAGAGGTTTACAAACTAAGAGCGTTAATCGGGTCGGGTCGGCCCACTAACAGCCCGGTTCAGTAAGGGGTGGGACGAGTTGGCTAGGTTAGGGGGTTGTGTCGAACAGGGTCAGGCCCTTTTTGGCTGCTGGTGTACCGAAACCCAGTTAGCCTGCTAATATTTCCAGCCTGGTCCAGCCGATTTATGTTGTAATTTTGTTTTAAAATTTTGACTGTTGGGCAACGGTCATTTTTTGCACTTTTAGGCATTTCAGCCTATCCCCTTACTAAAATAGCCCCTCCACCCCCTAATAATTGATAAATTACATTCTTAGTAGGAGGGCACGGCTGGTTTAAGGAGGCATATCAAGGGTTGTCTTGTGCGTCCTCCAGGAATTCGTATTTAAGTTGAATCTAGACAATTTGGGTTATTTTGAATTTGTTAAACTTTTTTAAGTTTAATGTGATAGTTTATAAGACAAATTAATTTGAAGTATTATTATGCAATGAAAATTTGAAATGAAAGCCTTTAAAGTTTGATCCTTACATATTGGACTTATTAAATAATTTTATGTTGCCATTTCAAATTTAAAACTTTAAACTTTAAATGTTAAAAGTTTAATTTTATGCCTTAAAATACTTATTTTATTATTTAAAAGTTTGAAAACACTTAAGTAACAATTAATTTGAACAAGGAAACATAATACACTAAAAAAAAATTAACCTGGCCTTGTCCGGACCCAATAAGCCCGAACTCGGACAGGCTCACCAAAACCCGGAATATGCGAGGCCTTTACCAGCCTGGAATCCCAACCCACTAACCAGCCCGCCCCACTAACTGGACGGGCTATTTTTTTCCCATGTCCAGCCTGGTCCAGCCCGTCTGGCAAACACCCATATTACAAACCTCCCAAGTTTGAGATATTTGATGGCACTAGTGATCCAAATGTGCATCTGAGAACCTACTGCGACAAGCTTGGAGTGGGTAAAAATGAATAAATCCGCATGAAATCATTCATGCGAAGTCTTATAGGAGACGCATTATCTTGGTATATTTGTCAGAATTTGAAGAAGTGGGCAAATTGGGTGATCAAGGCATCGAATTTCATGGACAAATTCAGGTTCAGTACAGATAATGCGCCAAACATTTTCTACATCCAAAACCTCAAGAAGAAGTCGACAGAAACCTTCCACGAGTATGCTACTCGTTGGAGATCAGAGGTTGCAAGAGTGAGGCCGCCACTTGAAGAGGAACAAATGAACAAGTTCTTTATTAGAGCTCAAGATCCATAGTATTATGAAAGGTTGATGGTCAACGAGAATCACAATTTCTCAGACATCATCAAGTTAGGAGAAAGGATAGAAGAAGGAATCAAGAGTGGGATGGTGACCAATTTCAAGGCACTGCAAGCCACAAACAAAGCCTTGTAATCAGGAGGTATCTCGAAGAAGAAAGAAGTGGGTGTTGTGATGGTAGCCCAGGGCTCTAAGTCTCCCCTTACATACCAAACACCTCCACCCACATATCAACCCTCACCTCCAAAATATCAATGCCATGCGACCACCTACCATGCCTAAAACACTCAACCTACATATTACCTTCACCTTCACCTGCCCGCCAAAACTACCCAAAGCCACACCCAAACTTTGACCGCAGAGCTCCCAGACAATACACCTCAATCGCTGAGCCCATAGCCCAACTGTATGAACAACTGAAGGTTGCTGGTTACGTCACCCCTATTCCTGTTGTTGCATTTGAGAATGCTTCCCAGTAGATTAACCCCAACAAAACTTGTACCTATCACTCAGGCATGAAGTTCCATACAATTGAGGATTGTCGCATGTTAAAGGACAAGATTCAGACACTAATTGACACCAAGGTTATACAGGAAAAGAAAGTCGCACCAAATGTCTGTAATAACCCTCACCCGGATAATAGGGGCGGGGGAATGAACGTGATAGAAACTGATGAGGAACGGGATCAGGAGGGATTTATTGGACTTATTCGAGAGGAAGATACTCCTAAAACATCTCCAGTAACCCTCACACTGATTGTGGTAAAAACCCAGGCACCATTTGAGGTCGAGTTAGCTACATCTTTCACTGTAATGGTAGCTCCCACACCATCTTACAAGTCTAATATCATCTCATGGGATTATGTTGCGGAGGTGAGAAGAAAGGGAAAATCCAAGATGGAAGAGATAGGTGTCGCTCAAGGTATGACTAGAACTGGCAGAGTTTACACACCTGGGAATTTGGGAGGAACGAGCAACGAAGCTGCATCTAAGCCGCCTGTCGTTGATACAGGTACTGACGATCTTTGGAGGAAGGTGCAAGCAAGGGAATATTCTATTGTTGACCACCTGAACAAGACTCTCGCCCAGATATCCCTTTATCACTGTTTCAGAATTCAGACGCACACAAGAATCCCTTGATGAAAGTGTTAAGTGAAGCATAACTAACCGACGGCATCACTAGTGGATGGGATATGAACCAAGCAAGGGTCTTGGACGAAAGCTTCAGGGGATCACAAAACCCATACGACCATAGTATTATGGTATGACTTTTGGACTCGGGTATTAATATACCGTGCAAGAACATCAGGATTGGATATCATTGTGGAGCGCCAATTACTCTTTGTTGGAACAACCATACCACATTTGCACCATACATTCCATCAGGCTGACATGATGTGGGGATCCGAGGAAGACGATATTTTGGCCGGTGTGAGGAAGCTGTTTATGGACGAGGAACACATGGACTGCAATGCAATTTTGGAGGAGGAGGAGGAAGACTTACCATTCAGATAGTGGGAGAAGGAGATATTCTCAATAACTCGACCGTTGCACCATCCCAAGCTCGTCGAGTACCTTGGTAGCCTGGCAAAATTAGCATGACTTGTTTTTAAATTATTTTTGAGCATTTAAGACATTTTAGTATATTTTTTTGAAATAATTACTCGAGCAATCGAGTCGTACTTGTTAACAGTTTTAAGCTTTATTAATGCATTATTGCTTTCGTATTTATTATTATATTTCTCCATTCTTTTCAACGTAATTATTATGTATCTTGATGAACCTACGACTATGACATGTAATGAGACAATGCAACATAGGGACAATGATTCGGAAGATCTAGAAGATGATATAATACCTGAGGAGATTGTCAAAGAAGTGGAGAATTTTGAAAACAAACCAAAGTCTAACTTGGAAGAAACTGAGGTTGTTAACTTAGGGGATTCTGAAAATCAAAGAAACTCACATAATTGTCAAAGAAGGAAGAGTATTTTAGGTTTCTAAGGGAATATGAGGATATTTTTGTATGGTCCTACGACAACATGATTGGGTTAAACATATCCATAGTAGTTCACAAGCTATCTACCGATCACATGTGTCCACCGGTAAAGCGGAAGCTCTTTCAAGCCAGATATGAGTCTAAAGATAAAGGAGGAGGTTACCAAGTAAATTAAAGCCAAGGTTCTTCGAGTGGTCGAATACCCCACATGCTTAGACAACATTTGTCCGGTTCCGAAGAAGGATGGGAAAGTCCGAGTATTTGCACCTTAAGTTGGCATCTTTGTGGGTTTGTCCAATCTTAAGGTGGACATGTAAGTCCCTTTGCAGCTTAAGTTGGCCTCTTCGTAGATTTGTCCTTAAAAAGGAACTATAATTTTCCAATTTTAAGGTGGACGTTTAAGTCTCTTTGCACCTTAAGTTGGCCTCTTTACGAATTTGTCCTTCCATATGTTGTCATGGATTTGTCCATATATTTGTTGCCATGGACTTGTACTTTGATATGTCGTATGAAATTTTGCATCCTAAGTAATCCCTTCAACTTTTGGGTGGGAATGAATATCAATCGCTGGTGTGAGAATAATCTCTCTGGTATTCAGGCGGTGATGAGTATGCATCCCTTTGCACCCTGAGAGTAAAGGTTGACTCGAAGCAACATTTATCCCTTTGACGATTAAATAATTCCAAAGTTGTTGGGATAACTTATTTAGCTGGGCTAAAAATAATGAGCCCACATCATTAAGCCCAAAATGTCATTTTCTTAGAGGCCCAGTTTGGTGCCACGTGTCAAATGACATGGCATGCCAAGTTAAACAAAAGAGCCAATAGAATTGTGCCACGTGTCAAAATGACAAGGCATGCCAAGCCAAATTAAAAGGCCAATGAAACTGTGCCACGTATGCAAGTGACATATTCTGGCCAATCAAATGCGGCCTTGTCAAACATCAATTTGATTGGTCGGAAAGAGTTTGTTCTTATCATAACTCTTCCCTCCCACAACTATAAATAGGGGTCTTCCTAGCCCATAATAAACACCAGAAGTTATAACAAGAAGCATGAGAGAGCTCGTGGATCAAACGCCGCAAATTTCTCTACAAGTTCCAAGCTTCAAGCAATCAAGTTCAAGTTCAAGAAATCAAGTTCAAGCTCAAAAACAAAGAACAAATCAAGATTCAAGGAGTATGAGTTCAAATCAAAGTTCGTGCTAGTTGAATTCAAGATCATCGTTCGTGACAACAAATATAGATTCAAGATCAAACTCAAAGGCCCTTGAATTTACTTACTGTTGAAAAGAAGAATCGGGGAATTCATAGAGATTGTACACTCATATTACTTAAAATCAAATACTACGATTGTTGAAATATTTTTCGGTCTCGATTATATTTTCTCAACGTAATTTATTGTCTACACCAATAGCTTCAAAGATCTTGTGCAACATTCTTCAGGAGTGAGAAAAGGCTCAAAACAAAGGAAAGTTAAAGAGAAAGGGAAGCATTTAGGCCTGACGAAGTACTTGAATAATGACCGGTTAGGTAAAAATTCTCTTCAAATGGAAACCAAATTGCAGCCACATCATCAAGGGAATGATATTGATGAGAAATGTGTATTTCCTTGGATGGGGATTGTAGAAAATCTTCCCATTGAGTGGTATGGTAGGCGTTACGTGGGAAAAAGTGGCTCGGGGATCAGGGATAATTTGGCGAGAAAAAGGTTTAAGCCGAGGAGAGTCCATCCATTGTGGAATCATAGGGGTCATTCAGGGTATGTTGTTGTTGAATTTAGTAATAATTGGGATGGCTTTGCTTATGCAATTAAGTTGGACAAGACTTCTGAATCACAATATAGAGGGAAGATGGGCTATTTAGGTTCAGCAGATAGAGGAGATTAGTTATATGGTTGGGTTGCAAAGGCTGATGATTTCAAGTCAGCATGTGTAATTGGTGGCTATATGAGAAAAAATAGAAGACCTGAAATCTATCTCTGAGATTCAAGCAGAAGAGAAGCGCAAAAATGGTGCCCTTGTCTCTAATCTAACTGAGATCCCATTTGGATGGGCTTGTTGTAAGTGACTTTTAAGCCAAAAGCCATAAGTTAGGAATTCTAGCTTTTAGATTTTGGCTTATTTTTGTTATTTTATCTTAAAAACAAGTGCTCAAAAGCATTTTTTTTACTTAATTCAAATACTACAAAATGACTTAAAAACTATTTTGGCTTAAAAGAACTTAAAATAAGTCAATTCAAACAGGCTCTGACACAATCGCAGCCAAAAGTAGGCGCCTCAAGGATATAGAGAGCAGATGCAATGAAACTTCCATGCGCCTAACCAACGTGATGATGCAAAGAGATGCAATGATCCAAGAATATAATGAAGTTACATATTGTCTCCTACACTTTTTGACTTTCCAAGGCTCCTCTTTTACAAATTTTACCACAAGTACTTACTAATTACTATACAAGGGATGGCGAAGAATGCTCGTGATCAACTTACAAAGATAATCAAGGAGAGAGAGAACAATAAATTGTATTTAGAAGCACAACACAAAGAACTTGAGTTGCCTAAGAAAGAATTGAATGTGGCTTATGAGCCTGAAGGAAGACAGTGATCAACTCGTGTTTATCTATGGGTGGCTTAACTCTGGCTGCTTGCTCCCACCATTAAATGGCATATTCCCTAAAACTTTCAGTTGGTTTCTTCTTCATGTTTGAAAGGGAATTACGGTCCGGGGCGATGTCGATGTTGTATTGGAATTGTCTGACAAAGGCATGGGCCATATCATCCCAGGCATGCCGGCGAGAGATGTCTTGGTCCATAAACCACCCAGAAGCTACCCCCCTAAAGTTTTCCCTGAAATAAGCCATCAGTAATTCTTCATTTTTTCACGCATCTCTTAGTTTATCATACTTTTCAAAATTTGGAAGTCTTGAAACCAAGTGGAAAATGAACATCGAGAAACATACATAGATCTCTAAAGGCAATACTCTTCTGACCTGCCAACCCTTGCATATTTTTCAACTATTGTTCTAGTCTTTTCATTTTTTGGGCCATTTCTTACCATGCCATCTTTCGGGCAGGCTTCTCAATCTTTGCAGGAAGATCAAATAGGTACGAGTGGTACTCAGGAAAGTGGTATTGTTCTTGCTAGGTAGCAAATTGTAACTCATGACTTTTCTTTTGTATCAGTGTTGGCCGTGAAAGAGTATTGGCATGCATAACAGTATTGTTTGTCTAATTGGTTATTAATGGCATACTTTGGGAGCACACAACAGAAGTTCCAGCCGTAGTCGTACAGTTGGGATAAGACTGAACCCGGGTGGATAGGATTGATCAGACAATGAGACCGGAGTAGTAGTAGTCAAGATGGATGTGAACTATGGGAAACCATGAATAGAAAGGGCGGTCCTTGGCCATTGGCCCATGCTTGACACATTTCAATCATTTGTTGTTTCAGTATTCTATTTTCCTCAACCACATTAGACTCTTGTTGAACCTTCTGACCTTGAGTCTCTTGAGCACTCGTAACAGTTTCGATATCGGTTGTCATTGGCATTTTCCCCTTGGATCTACTGAATTCTGGATGTGTTGTTGGCTTACCACAAGAAGATAGAACGGATTTTTTGTTTTGATTTGATTTTTTAATTTTTTCTGAATTTATGGGAGAAAGACTTCTAAAGAAGGAAAAAATATATGTTTGGATTTTGATTTGATTTTCTTTCGAATGAAAGACTTCTAAAAGAAAGAAAATACTTTTAGGGTTAATATATATTATTTTTATTTGGGATTTTATAAGGAAATACTTCTAAATAAGAAATTAATGAAAAATATTTTTGGATTTTGAAAATTGGGGGTCGGACCATGAGGGTTACCTACGTATCTCACATCCGGTGAGAATCATACCCGCATAATTCGGCCAGTTTTGACAAAACTGGGAAATATGACACTTTTGAAAATTTTGGCTCATTTTAAAATGACTTTTTCTTTCCTTTTTTTTTTTGGCTCATTTCAAAATACTGAGATTTTTGGAAATCAGATGAATTTTCTCTCTCCTACCTCTCACTCCTGGTTTTTTCCAATTTTTTGTACTTATTCTAGAAGCCGGTCAACATGCAAACCAGATCAAATAAAATGCACAAGCAGCACGTAGGATGCATCAGAATAGTCTTTTGTTTTTGGATTCACCTGTCCTAGATAGATCCAACCCCTGTGTTGACTCCTCAAAGCTAAATGCACGTGATGCAAATAAATGTTCCTACTAGGGATCCAGTGTGAGGTTATGTTATTCTAGGTTTCAAATTCTGGGGGTGTATTTTAGACCTGGCTTACCCAAGCAGACAGCTCGAGCAGTAGTGGAGGCAACATAGTCTACCCGACCTAGTTACTGATCCAACCTCATTCTATTTGGTATGACCTCTAATAGAAAAGTGGGTCACACGTACGTGTGCACCATAAATTCAGAAAACTCAGAAGGGAGGCGTAAGAAGGAAGTTTCTATAGTTCAAATAATATCAAAGCGGTAAATGAGCCGCAATTAGCATATTTGGCCCAAAAACACAATAATATAAATAATCAAGATTAGATCACATTACAAGCTCAAATTCTGAACCATGAACTAGAGATTCTGGGTTCTTAATCCCTATAAGAGTCGCCAGAGTTGTCACACCTCCTTTTTCCGAAGATAAGGAAAGAAAGGAGTTTCTCCAATTTAAGTGACATTATTGGAATGGGATTATTTTTTATTTTATTTTTTTCGAGTAGCCACTCAGAATTATTTAATTACGGTGTTCCGAGTCACCATTTATTTTAAAATCCCAAATCAAGAAAAATTGGCTTTGTTTAAATTATGTGAAACACAAAAGACTGGGTAATAAATTTTGTTAACCCGGGAGAAGGTATTAGGCATTCTCGGATTCTGTGGTTTTAGCATGGTCACTTTACAATCATAACTTGGCTTAATTTACGACTTATTATGCGTTTTAGGACCTATGTGTTTTTTTTTTTTACCTTTTACCGCTTTTCATTATGGCGTTATGGATTATTTTTTAGGTGGATCACATGTGACTAAATCCGTTTTATTTAGTGCACTAAAATCATGTCATGCGTACGTGTACACAATTAATCACGCTTGATTATTTATTAAAATGTTCGACTAAAATCGTGCGAACGCGTACCTTGATTTATTTTGAATATATCACGCGAATATATACATAATCCGATAATAGATTAAAATGCGCCTAAAGTATTCTATCGTTTCTTGGAATATTAATCGCTGATAGATTCGTTTGACTCATATCTTACTATCATTAAACTCAAATCACTCTCACGTCCTATTATTGTAACAATCTGTAATTTTTAAGGCAACTTCTCTATCACAATATAATTTTAATAAATTAATCTAATCTCCTCTATTAACAAACTGTATTCTCCAAACACGTATCCTTCTTTTCCTACTAATTATCTTTACATTTCAACTAACAAAGAAAAGAAAAGAAACCAAATCATAAACATTTAAAACATTTCCTAAACAAATATGCAGAGTATTCAAAAACTTAAAATCTAAAGATGCCAAAATTTCAAATCAAAAACCATGTCAGCACATACAAGACTATTAATATGGCCACAATTTGTTCAGGCATAATCTAGAGCCAATACAAAATAAAATGTAAAAATAAAGATCCAAATTAAAAGAGTTTAAGAAATGGACCACCAAATAAAGCATTTTTAACATTAAGCATGCATCAGTTAAGAGAAAAACAAAAGTATTGCAACGAAGAAAGGAATAAGAATGACCTTTTAGAGCAACTGTCTTTTAGATTAAAGGAGAAGAACCTCCATAGAAGGTGTACATCCAATGCTTTGTTCGGAAATAGCAAAAGAAAACAAAACCCCATCAGTAGGACCCAGACCGATCGGAAAATCTCGGACGACCTCGAGCACAACGTGATTAATGGAGGATTTTGGAGCTGCTTTTATGGTGGAGCTGGCAGCATTTGGAGTTCTGTTTTGGATGATTTTCAGCTGCAAAAAGGGGTGTTGTTCCGTTGCTTTTCATGGCTGGATTTTGGAGCTTTTAGGTTGAGGAAGAAGGCTTTTTTTTGGTGGTTTTGGTGCCGTTTAAGGGTGGATTAATTTACAGCTGGGTTTTGAGCAGCGTTTTCATGGCTCTTTGGAGCTGATGTGCTGCGTTTTTTATGGTATTTAAGAGGTGTTTTGGGACTGTTTTAAGCTGGTTTTGTGTGACTGTTTACATGGTTTTAATGGAGAAAATCGAACCATTTTTTATGGAGGAAATGCTGGGTGTTTGTGATGATGAAGAGCTGGTTGTTTTAGGTGTTTGTAAGCTGGTTTGAGGTGAGTTTAAGGGTGCTTTAATGGAGGTTTTATAGCTGCACTTTCATGGTATTTTGGGGCTGCTCTTGAATGGAGTTCTTGGAGAAGAAGGCTGACCTTTTTTTTTCGTTTTTTAGCTCTCAAATTCTTTGTTTCTCTCCCCTTCCTTCTCTTTCTCGTTTTTTCCAGCCCCATGTCTAGGTCTTTATGTATTTATACTTGTAACGTGATTGCTTGGAGTGAAAAAATAAAAAGGATATGAGTGTATTGTTGAGAGCATATTTCTCAAAATAAATGATATATTTTTAAATTTGAGAATAATTCAACTCTTAGTGAGAAGTTTTTATAGTCACAAAGTTTTTACGCCTAAGCTTTTAATATTACAAGTTTCAAAAGTCTTATTTTTTTTTGTTAAACTCCGTGTCGAGTCAAACTACTTCATCTAAATTGAAATGGTATTTTTTGGAAACTCTTCTTTCTTTGTAAATGAAAATATAACTCTTTTTGTAGTTTTTAATTTTATCAAACAAACCTACTAAAAAGTGAAATAAAGGCTAAAATATCAAAATTAAACTTAGCAAATATTTACGTACTAAAAAGTGATGAAAATTTTAAATATAATCAAAAATTAATTAGTTGCTCACACTAAGTATTTTAAGGGAGATGGCAAGGAAGAAAAGAGTTTTGCCTTTGTCCCCTCTGTGCCAAGTGTATCGTTGCACTTGAAAACTAAGTTTTTTAAGCAGAAATAAAATATAATCAATAGAAAAAGGTGAAGTTAATTAGTATAGCCACTTACAGATGGAAAGAACCAAAGCTTTGGAACTAGAGGAAATGTGAATGCTGTTTAATTGATTGATGACTTCAACTGGTTAGCAAAAAAATTATATTTATGGAGATATAAGCATACGAAGCAATATAAGGTATAAAAATAGGATATTGTAGAACTAATTAGATTGTGGATAGACATGAGAAACTTCATCTCGATTTTACTGTCAATTCAAACAATAATTAAGTTACATGCATCTGAATTCTTCTTCCTTGGAAATATCCCAATCCAAAATGAAGCAGCAAGAATCTAGTATTCATGCACTTCCAAGTTTAACTTTGCTCTCATCAGTTAAGCTCTGCTGATATTAAGGAATATATCAGATATATATTTGCTTGGCCTGCTCTTTAACTGTAAAATTCTTCTTTTATGTGCTTTAGAATGAGAGAGCAGAAATGGAGCAAAAGAGGATGGATGAAAGTGTGCTATAAAGTTGGCAGAAGAACAGAAGGTTTCATGGTAATTAATTTGTATCTGTTTTAGAAATTAAGCAACTCTATTAATTAAGACAAATAAGCATGCATGCATGTTTATGGATGTTCTAGTTCAGACAGCTTATCTTTTACATTTTCTCTATTGCGGTACTCGATCCTACTTGTCATGACAATCCAAATTTACCTAGCTAGCTTCCTCTTTCTAATACTAAAAAGTTTTGAAAGTTGGAGTTGTGTTTGACATATATTTTGAAAGAAAAATTGAAATTTTGTGAGTGGAAGAAAAAATTTAGCCCAAAAGCTGCCCTAAAACAAGTTTTTGGGAACTTGAAAATTTTGAATCTTTTTTTTTTCTAAAACATGATCATATTTCATACACAAATAATGTTTTCAAATTTTTTTTGAAAAAGTGAAGTCAAAATCTATGGTCAAACAGGAGCTAAATGTACCACCAAGGAGTGTGGTAAGATAGATGGAATCAGGGATGCTTATCGGGCGGTTATTTACGCATAATGGTTCAGCTTATCGATTATCGGCTTGTAAATATATTAATCTGCTTGCCATCCGATAAGATATCGGGCGAATTGGTATCGATTTAGCTATTATTGGGCGGTTTACTCGGCTAAATTAAATAGACTATGAGTGCATATACCACTTGACATTAAGGGTATATTTGGTATGAAGAAAAATATTTTTCAATTTTCCCATGTTTGATTGGTTTAAATGTTTTGGAAAATATTTTCCTTATGAACTCATTTTCCTCCAATTGGAGGAAAATATTTTCCTTATCAAGAGATGAAAAAGTATTTTCCAAAACTCCTTCTCAACCTTCCCCACCTTCACCAATAGAGTTGTCAAAACGGGCCCACGCCTCATGGGATTTTAAATTTAGTGGGCTAGGACGGGCTGGCCCTTCATATGAATGGCCTTAAAATGGCTAGCCCAACCCAGCCCTAAGAGGGCCGCGGGCTAGGTCCGGTCGGCCCTTCAAATTTTTTAAAAAAAAGAATTTCTTTTGATCGTTAAATATTTCTTCGTGATGTAGTCGATTAATCATATAAACAATTTTCGTTTGCTTAGAGCGTACAAAAAGCTTGATATTTGACGAGGAATCTCGTAATTGAAATATAAATTCTCAATATCTCTAGCTCTTCTTTTTTTAAAGTTACATGAATATTTTTTTAATACTTTTATTTCACTTTCCTCATATTCTGAGATTGCTTCAGTAAGTTTATATGCTGAGGTTTTTCAATTTAGGATTAACATCATTTGTTGATTCATCATTATAGTCCATAAAATTTTTAAAATTCCTGAAATTTGCTAGTGATCAATTTTTTTTTTTTTTTTTTTGTGTTTTTAAAATTGATCTTTTTCTATACCAAAGAGGAATTCAAATATTAATAATATATTAAAATAATTCAAACTAATCAATGACCGCTTAAAGTAATATTTTCTTTTGAGAAATATTATTATTGACCACCTAAACTTTTTGAGTTCGTTATTAATTAAGCAAAAGAAAAAAAAATTGTCATATTACATGCATGTCCAAAATCTAAATTCTAGTTGATATAGAAGGGTAAATGAGCAATCTAGGGTTGAGGAATGGAGATTATAGTTAATAGTTTTTTTAGTTTTTACTTTTTAAAAATATTTAATAGTTAATTAATTTGAATTTAATTAATTTTTGGCCCACAAGCCAGCCCAGGCCCAGCCTCGGTCAAGTCTCAAGAGCCAGCGGGCTGACTTGGGCCAGGCTTCTAAGCCTCAATTTTAAATGGGCTCAAAAAATTCTAGCCCAACCCCACCCAAGTAGCG